>JAGVSP010002270.1:0-43666 GCA_022494985.1 Micrasema minimum | reverse complement strand
CTGATAAATATTTGAAATAAATACCGTTTGTACATTATTTTAAAGTATAAAAAAATAAAAAAATAACTGTGTTCAATACTTTTATTTCTTAATATTTAATTTGGACTGTGGGTTCTTTATCCACGTTGACTAGTTATTTTATGGTACATGGGGTCGCGTGTTTGATTCCCGATTGGGGTAAATGTGAAATATTTTTTCGATACTGATTTTCAATAAAAAATATTTCATTTGTGATAACTTAAAAGGCGCATGGAAAAAAATTGATTTAAGAGAAGAAAAATGTAAATAATTATAACTGCAAAAATTATCAAGTTTAAAAATTTACGTTCCATTCTAAAAAGTTAAATAGATGAGCATTATCAGAAATAAAATAATAATAATAAATTTAAAATAAAATGTTGTTTTTAAAAAGTTGAACCGCATAACATTGAAAGTATATATTTTTAGAGTTTTCGAACCAGTGTCAAAATTTTTGAATCCTTAAGTTGCCTATCTGCGTTTTTGTTATACAATTTTATTTACGTTTACAGTTTACAAACTGGCACCACTTCAGGTCATTGAATTGGTTTTCTAAATTCGGCGAAATGTCAGATTTTATGTTATTTTTATTAATTTAATAGTAATAAGAGACATTCTATAATTCTGTCACAACGAAAAGTTCAAAATGGATCTCATTTACGCCATGTATAGGAAGCCGTTGAAATGCGTTCCGCCGACATTAGAATGGTGAGTGTTTTTCAGGTTAAACTAAACTTATTTTTCATTATAGCGATTCCTAAAAACCAAAAATTTTACTTGCAAATTCGGTTTTCGCCTTTTGTTTTTCTTCATGGATAGTATTAATTTGACTAAATAAATTTACATTTGTTAACATTTTTAAAAAACATCTTAGGTACTTACTCAATTTTCTCGAAAACTATGCGTCAAATAAAAAAAAATCGACAAAATTGATTTATATTCACTGGTTTCCCGCTTGTACGTAGAGTTTTGTCACACGGTGTAGAAGAAGATAATCTGTAACAGGAAAGGGACACCCTTATTGCGTTTCTTCTTTGGTTCACCGCGTTCACTCCTATGTAGAGCATGTGGACATCACTAGATCCCTCCAGGTCGAGAGTACGAGGTGGAGCTGTCAAAATTCCACCAAAGTTCTTTACTCTAAGCTAAGAGAATTGGTGTCTTAGAAGAATTTTAGGTGTGCGGTGGTTTGACTTTGTAAGGAACGCAGAGGTGAGGCAACGCACACAGCAACCCTCGGTATCTACTGTCATCCGGCGAAGGCGTTTCGGCTGGCTAGGCCATATACTACGTATGCCTCCTTAACCATGCTTGCCTATTTTACAAGGCAACAGGTTCTCGGCGTCCCGGTCGTCTACTGTTGACAATTCGTCTGCAGTTTGCGTCAGAGCTGCGGGACGTGGACTTGGCTTGATTTGGGGACTTGACTGGCGGCCGATCGCTTGGCCTGGAGGCAGTTTGTGGATTCCATATGCTCCACATAGGGAGCGGATATGGTATGATGATGATGATGATGACATCCATATTGATTTTAATATTAATAAATAAAATTTACATATTTTCATCGGTTTTTGTAATACGTGATATTTTTTATTGTGTTTGTATTCCAGTTTAAACGGCGGCCCCACGCTGTGCACAATCTCCACGCTGAACATAGCGGCCTTCACGTCCCTCACGCGGTTGGAGGACGCGGGCGCGCGCACGTGGGGCGCGCACGTGTACGTGTGCGACGTGGGCACGCCGTGGGCCGCGCACCGCGTGGCCTCGCTGCCGCGCGCCGCCGCCGCGCTGGAGTGGGCCCCGCACGGCCGCATGCTGCTGGTGGCCGACGCGGCGGGCGGCGGCGTGCGCTTCTACGCGCCCCGGGACCACCTGCTCAACGAGTGGACGTGCATTCACACGGCTAGCTTCCCAGGTAACTAAAGGGTAACTAAATGGTGTAATAGGTATATAGATGGGGGACGTATGAAATAGTGTCTGCCAGCCAGGATGATAGTGTGAGATGCACACATGCGTTCTGTCCCCTCCCCCTCTTTTCCTAATCCCCCCTCCATTGAGACCCTGACCGCGGATGCACGGGTGGATGTCTGGGATGGGGGGGCAGTATGCCGGTCTCCACACGGGTGGTAGTAATTACTAATAAATAATGATCGGGGTAGAAACTAACATCCCTACTACTGTTAATTTGGGCCGACTCTGGTTGGTTTGGGTGATGGAAACAATGACAATTATAATACATAAGCCGAGACAGTGGTAGGGGCAATGTAAAACATTTGTTCGCGTACATAACGTAAATTCATCCGTATTTTTATCACACTAACAATCTTAAAATCGCGGTTTAGCTTGTTGAAAAAATCGGTAGAGTTGGCTGGACTGAAAAAAGATTCAATAGTCTTTAAAGCAGTCTAGGGAAAGTTGTTGGGGCTTTCATTGTTGTAGGTCTTGTATAAGAAGTCGCTAAATTCCAGGAGAAATGTTTGTTATATGGAAACTTCACTGGAAAAAGTCCAAAGATATATGCTACATAAATCACTAAATTATTGAAAAATACGCCATATCATGGTAGATTAAAAGACTTTTTAATCTAAGCTTGAAAAAAAAAAAAAAAAATTTTCTCACAATAGTTTTCATAAGTTTGGCAGATTAAGTAAAATTTCTCAAATTCTAATTAAAAAGCGTTTTTTTTTGTTTTCTTTATGGATAGTATTAATTTAACTAAATACATGATATTTTATAACAATTTGCAAAAAAAATTCGGAAAAAAATCAACTTCGTACTGAATTATTTCAAAAACAAAGGCTCAAATAAAAATTTTTTTTTTTACGAAATCGACTCCAAATATGACGCAGATTCACTGGCTTCCTGTTTGTACATCGACTTTTGTTACACGGTGTATAGAGATTCATTATATGGAAGTTTAACTGTATTCGCTTATCCAGACTTTAATTTCTTGTTCAGGGGAAAACATAATAAAGGCCGCCTTCTTCCACAACGGGCGGAAGGTCTCGCTCTGCACTGAGAAGAAGGACCAGAGCCCGTGCAGCGAGAGGTTCCAGCACCAGAGGTTCGCTCCCACCGTCCGCAACTTTGGGTAATAACTTATTATTTAACATTTAAACCACTTGGTTTGGCCGATGGGTTTGGTTTCTCGGGGCGTTGCTGGTAATGATTTGTGCTAGTCATTCTTGGAATAAGTTGCCATTCAATATTCCACACAGTTTTCGCTTTATTATTATTGAGGCACTGTGTGTATATACATATTTATTTATTTATTTAAAAACATATTGCAAAGTACAAATTAAAAATACTAAATTTGTCCTCACTGGGGTAAACCCGTATTTTTTTTTCTCCAATGACTGTGTTGGTTTTGTAAATAAATAACTAAATACAATTTGACATCTCAACAGAGATGAGAAATTTGGAAGGGAATATGGATATCTAGGCGTTTACAGGGCTTATGACCTGTCGAATCTCACTTGCAATCATAAAGGTTTCTGCTAAAATGCTTAGCAATTTTCTCAATGGATGACAGAGAGTGTTCACATGTGAAGCGTCGTGCCATTTTACTGTATATTGGCAGATATGGATATCAAATACTAGGTGAAATGAGGAATGTTGTAATACATCAAGTGGCCACTTAACCCAGGTCATAAGCCCTGTAAACGCCTAGATATTCATATTCCCTTCCAAACTTCTCGTCTCTGTTGAGATGTCAAATTGTAATTATTAGCCCGTAATGGGTGAAATCCAGTTTTTGTCTACAAGTATTTGGACACACTCAAAATGTTGTTTATAAAAATAATTAAATGTTTATTATATAACTGCTACAATTCTTGTTTGCAGCGGTGTCGCCGGAGAGGGCGCGGTGTTCATAACGGCCACCGGGATGATCGGCGCCGTGGCGCTGCCCACCGACGGCACTTACGGCGCCCCGCTCCCCGTGGCGGGAGAGTCCCTCGGCTCCACCAGGGGGTTCATCACCACGGCGGACATCTGCCATGCCAAGAGTAAGACAGTTTACCATCAACAGACAGTCAACTAGTTCACGGTTTTAGATGCAGAAGGCAAGACAAGAAGCAGTACACAAGATATAGGCTGCCACACCAGCAACCTGCCAACCTGCCTATCTGTCTATAATTATATTAGATATTATTGATATCCCAACAGGAGACAGACAAACTCTGGAAATGAATTTGGATTATCTAGGCGTTTACAGGGATTATGACCTGTCATTGGCTGGGTTAAGTGGTGATGTACAACATACCCCATTCCGCCCATCATCTTATAACCATGTATGACAAGTTTTTGAAACTACTATATATATTGAATTTGTACAGAACCTTCCACATTTGAGTTTGTTTTTTGACAATTTTTCAAAATTTTTCTCTTGCAAACGCTTAGATAACCCACATTCGTTTCCAGAGTTTCTCTGTCTCTGTTGGGATATCAAGAATTTAATATTGATTTATTTCTATGATAGCATTCTTCCCGTTATTTTTTTCTTCATTCTTAGAAAATAGGTTTAAACAAATACAGCCTTCTTAACGCCTGCGTCACGCTTGTTCTCCTCTATGGTGCAAATCATGGCACCTAAACCGAAGCCCAAAATAGGAGACAATATGTTCCATTCTGCTCCAATTATTTTGTATATATGAACTCGCGTCGAGAAGATTGTTACACCTTCAGACATCTTCGGGCGTCTTCTTGTAAGTAATTATGTTCGGATGAGCCTTAACCTACATCAATAAATATAGATTGCCAAAAATGCTTAACAATCTTCTCAACAGATGTCACCAGTGAGAAAATCACTTGTAATGTGATATTACGAACGCGAGTTCAATATATTAGTTAGTTTCAAAATTTGTCATAAATGGTAATCAGATGGGCAAAAATTATTTTTAGTGGTGTCCCACAGGGCTCATATCTGGGTCCCTTATTTCCTTGAGTTTCTGTCTCTGTTGGGATATCAATTAATATCTGGTTTCAGCCCAGCAATGGGTTATAATCCAGTAATTTGTCTTCAATGTATTTGTACACATTCAAAGTCCAATGTGTAATTTATTTATTTATTTATTTTATTACAATAACGGCATTAAAGCCTTTTACATGTTTAACAAGAAAATATAGAAATAATAAAAGAACAATCCTTGTTGAGAAAAACAATAGTTAAAGTTTTATAAGTTAAAACTTATTAAAAATAAAAGATTATTTAAAAATAATTAACCAAAAATCAAGAGTGGTCACCAGTCAAGATAATACACTGTGATTTGGGTATGAGGTTTTAAAAGTGTTCCCAAATTTTTTTTTTTTTTGAATTTTTTAGGGGGGAAAATATCCCCAAAAAAACCGTTTTTTTCCCCCTTAAAAATATTACCCTTTTATTTTTTTTAAAATTTGGAAAACTTAAAAAATTTTTTAAAAAAACTTTAAAAAAATAATAATTTTTTTTTTTTTTGTAGTTTTTTAAAAAAAAAATTTGAAAAATGGTTTAGGGTTTTTTTTTTTTTTTTTTTTTTTTTAATTTTTTTTGGTCTTGGGGGTTTTTCACTTTAAGGCGGGGGGGGTTTGATTTAATATTAAATTTCTTTTTCAAAAAAATTGGGGTTTTTTTCGGTTCCAAAATTTGGGTTTGAGGGGGTGTTAAACATAACCCTGTTCCATGGTTTCCAGGCTTTTTAAAATTTTTCCCTTCGGATTTTCACTTTCCACAAAATTTTCTTTTTTTTTTTTCCGTTTTTTTAAATTCTGCAATAAAAGGGGTTATTTTTAAAAAATATTTAAAACCCCCTTTTTTTAAAAGGAAAAATCTTTTTTTTGGGGGGTTTTGGAAGTAATTATTCATTCTTTTTGGTTTTTAAAAAAACAATTTTTTGAAAATTTCAAGGAACCAAAATTATTAATTTCCCAAAATTTCAAAAAAATTTGAAATGTTTTTTATAAAATTTTTTTTAAAAATAAAAATTTTAACTAAAAAATTTTTTTTAAAAAAAATTTTTTAAAAAAAGTAAATTTTTTGTTATTTTTTTTTTTTTTGTATGATTTAATTTTTAACTTACAGTTTTAACAAATATTATATTTTGGTATTCCCCCCAGAAAAAATTTTTTTTTTTTGGGGGGATAGCTTAGGTTCTTTGTTTTTGTGTAAAGCAAAAATTTGACCCCAAAATGTTTTTAAAATTTAAAAATTTTTTCAAGATTTTTAAAAAAATTCCCGGGGAAAAGGGGGAAAAGGGGAAAAAAGGTAAAATAAATTTTTAAAAAACCCCTTTAAATTTGTAAGTTCGGGAGGGGTTTTTTAACGGAAACCCCCCCCCTGGTTTGCCCCCGGGTAGGGGGGGCCCCGGGGATGGCCCCCGGGGGTTTTCCCCGGCCCCCGGGCGGTGCGTCCCGGGGTCTTGTCACTGTCCCCGCCCTTTCATGGCCCAAAAGGGTTTGGTTTCCCCTTTGGGGAAAATTTTTTTAAACTGTAAAAAAACCCAAAACTTTAAAATTTGGGTTTTTTTGGGTGTTTCCCACCCCATTGGGGCCTTTTTTTTCCAATTTTTTTTTTGGGGATTTAATATCATAAGTTTTAGGGTGAAAAAAACTGTAAAGGAGAAACCATTTTTTAAAAATTTTTTTTTTTTTGTTGGGGAAATTTTTTTATTTGACCCTTTTTTTTTCGAAAATTTTGGGTTGTTTTTTTTTTTTTTTTTTCAATTGTTTAAAAATGTTATCTTTTCTTCAAAAAAAAAAAATTGAAAAAAGGTTTTTAAAAAAAAAAAAATTTTTTTTACAATTAAACATAAAAATTTTTGGGTTAAAAAAATTTTTTTTTAAGTAGTTAAAAAGTCTTTTACCTTTTCCTTTAAAATAAAGATTTCCCTAAAAATGGTTTAAAACTTTTTTTTTTTTTCAGCCCCAGAAATTGATTTTTAAACAAGTAAAGGATTTTAATTTTATTTTTAAAAATCGGATGAAAATTTTTTTAGCGCAAGTTTTCTTTCCCCCCCCATTCTGGTTTGTTTTTTTCATTTTTAACCCCCCAAAAAATAGAAATTAAATGGGATTTTTTTTAAACCCCGGTTTTTTTTATTATTAAACCCCTTTGGGGGCCGGTTTGTTTTTTGTCTACAGTTCTGCCCCAAAGTTATACAATTTTCAAAAGTTTCGGGGTTTATTTTTTTTTTCTTGGCCCCGGCCCACCCGCCCCTTGCCCGGGGGTTAGGCCGGCCCGGGTAGTGAACCGGCTCTGGGGGGTTTCCCCCCCTTTCTTTCCCCGCAACGACTATCTCCAATCCACTGTCTGTACAGGGACACACTGAAACAGGAGCGACACAACTGTTAAGTTAACACATGGCCAAAGTTAAAGCGAGTATTAAAATAATTATTGATATCTCAACCAGAGACAGAGTAACTTTGAAAGAATGTGGG
The DNA here is from genome assembly GCA_022494985.1 of Micrasema minimum. NCBI lineage: Eukaryota > Metazoa > Arthropoda > Insecta > Trichoptera > Brachycentridae > Micrasema > Micrasema minimum. The sequence goes on along the minus strand of JAGVSP010002270.1, from coordinate 36,235 downwards.
TTATCTAGGCGTTTACAGGGCTTATGACCTGTCATTGCTGGTTAAGTGGCCACTTGATGTATTACATTCATTCCCCATTCCGGCCCATCATCTGGACAACCTTTTATGACAAATTGTAGATTGCCAAAAAATGCTTTATCTTCTTCCGCAACCGGTTGTTTAAAATTTTCTATCCGTATGATATTTTTTAAACACAGTCCTAGATGCAGGACCAGGTTTTCGTGTACAGGATTCACAAAACATACTGTTTTTTTTAATTATTTAATTTTATTTTTAGTCACTGCACACTGCATAGATCTTTGGCAGCATTTTTTTCTCTTTCGGCTAGAAATGAAGTTTTGGTTTTGCCATTCAAAAAACAACGTTTTTCCATTTCTAAAAATTCGTCATCGGAATCACTTAACTTTCGAGCAAATCACATATTTCTTTGTCAAAAAGATTACGCGACAGTTTGGCCATTTTACATACATTTCGTATAGGAATGACAGTTGTAAAAATTTTGTTGATTTTGATCAGTATTTTCAAATACGTTTTTATGAAGAAATAAGAAAGTTACCACGTTTTTTACATGACAGTTAGCTCGGGCGGGTAACACCCGCCATTGGACCTCTAGCGTACTTTTGTTTCGGGCGGGTGGCTCCCGCCAAAGGACCTCAAAGGGTTAATAAATAAGTATTAGTAATTCTATCCCTCTTGTAGTTTCATTTTCCTGCTCACATATCTTGTTAATTGTTGCAGGCGTTCTCTGCCTCACTGGCCCAGGTGTGGTCGCAGTCGGAGGGGGCGCTCGTCGGGGGGGCCACGCCCCCCAAGCAGCTCAAGTACAGCCCCCTGCACGGGGGGCCCGGCAGCCCTAGGCCCCTGATGGTAAGCTACTAAGCAAAGTAACCATGAAGTGATATGATTATATTGAGGTTTGGAATAAGTATTATCATTATTATTATTGCAGTGTCAGCCGCCCACGCTACAGCAAGTGGGAGCTTGGATATCGGGCTGCGACCCATCTTGGTTAGGTGGGATTCTCCTGGTAGTAGACAGTGCCTCCCACCTCTATCTGTACCGACTGCCGCAGCCCGCAACCGACACTGGTGAGACTAAAACTATTGCTGCAGTGTCAGCCGCCCACGCTACAGCAAGTGGGAGCTTGGATATCGGGCTGCGACCCATCTTGGTTAGGTGGGATTCTCCTGGTAGTAGACAGTGCCTCCCACCTCTATCTGTACTGACTGCCGCAGCCCGCAACCGACACTGGTGAGACTAGAAACTATTGCTGCAGTGTCAGCCGCCCACGCTACAGCAAGTGGGAGCTTGGATATCGGGCTGCGACCCATCTTGGTTAGGTGGGATTCTCCTGGTAGTAGACAGTGCCTCCCACCTCTATCTGTACCGACTGCCGCAGCCCGCAACCGACACTGGTGAGACTAGAGACTATTGCTGCAGTGTCAGCCGCCCACGCTACAGCAAGTGGGAGCTTGGATATCGGGCTGCGACCCATCTTGGTTAGGTGGGATTCTCCTGGTAGTAGACAGTGCCTCCCACCTCTATCTGTACCGACTGCCGCAGCCCGCAACCGACACTGGTGAGACTAGAGACTATTGCTGCAGTGTCAGCCGCCCACGCTACAGCAAGTGGGAGCTTGGATATCGGGCTGCGACCCATCTTGGTTAGGTGGGATTCTCCTGGTAGTAGACAGTGCCTCCCACCTCTATCTGTACCGACTGCCGCAGCCCGCAACCGACACTGGTGAGACTAGAGACTATTGCTGCAGGTCAGCCGCCCACGCTACAGCAAGTGGGAGCTTGGATATCGGGCTGCGACCCATCTTGGTTAGGTGGGATTCTCCTGGTAGTAGACAGTGCCTCCCACCTCTATCTGTACCGACTGCCGCAGCCCGCAACCGACACTGGTGAGACTAGAGACTATTGCTGCAGTGTCAGCCGCCCACGCTACAGCAAGTGGGAGCTTGGATATCGGGCTGCGACCCATCTTGGTTAGGTGGGATTCTCCTGGTAGTAGACAGTGCCTCCCACCTCTATCTGTACCGACTGCCGCAGCCCGCAACCGACACTGGTGAGACTAGAGACTATTGCTGCAGTGTCAGCCGCCCACGCTACAGCAAGTGGGAGCTTGGATATCGGGCTGCGACCCATCTTGGTTAGGTGGGATTCTCCTGGTAGTAGACAGTGCCTCCCACCTCTATCTGTACCGACTGCCGCAGCCCGCAACCGACACTGGTGAGACTAGAGACTATTGCTGCAGTGTCAGCCGCCCACGCTACAGCAAGTGGGAGCTTGGATATCGGGCTGCGACCCATCTTGGTTAGGTGGGATTCTCCTGGTAGTAGACAGTGCCTCCCCACCTCTATCTGTACCGACTGCCGCAGCCCGCAACCGACACTGGTGAGACTAGAGACTATTGCTGCAGTGTCAGCCGCCCACGCTAACAGCAAGTGGGAGCTTGGATATCGGGCTGCGACCCATCTTGGTTAGGTGGGATTCTCCTGGTAGTAGACAGTGCCTCCCACCTCTATCTGTACCGACTGCCGCAGCCCGCAACCGACACTGGTGAGACTAGAGACTATTGCTGCAGTGTCAGCCGCCCACGCTACAGCAAGTGGGAGCTTGGATATCGGGCTGCGACCCATCTTGGTTAGGTGGGATTCTCCTGGTAGTAGACAGTGCCTCCCACCTCTATCTGTACCGACTGCCGCAGCCCCAACCGACACTGGTGAGACTAGAGACTATTGCTGCAGTGTCAGCCGCCCACGCTACAGCAAGTGGGAGCCACTGGTGAGACTAGAAACTATTGCTGCAGTGTCAGCCGCCCACGCTACAGCAAGTGGGTGAGCTTGGATATCGGGCCTGCCCGTCTTCCGCTCGACAACACCGGTGCCATAATCTTGTCCTACTTAAAAACTATTAAACGATCTGGCTTTTCTCTCCACCTTTTTTAATGATGTTTTTTGAGATGCATACATCTCAAAGGCCATTACAGTCTACTTTGAGGTCACAAATTAAGGGTAATGTTCCACACGTTGACAATCCAATGTGATAAAATCTGTTCAACATGATAAAGTGACAGTTGACTGAAAATAACACTTGTGAATGTGATCGCTGTGTGATATTTTTCTATACTTACAAAATCCTTATTACTGAATACTGAAAAATTCACCGACAGAAAATAGAGCAGGGAATTGTGAAATGTTTGTTTTTTTTATAAAAATTCTTGTTCCAGGTACTCAAATGGCGATATCTCACGCCTCCACACTCCTAGAATACTCAATGGTCACCGGATACGATCCTCTAGACATCATGTTGTCTATGAAGCAGTCGAGCGTGGAGCTTGTCTATGACAAGTGAGTATAAATAAACCAGTAAATACCTAGTTGTTATCATTGTTAACAGAGGACGTCCAGGACGCCGAGAACCTGATGCCTTGTAAAATATAGGCAAGCACGGTGGCGGCTCTCGTGAGGGCATACGGTAGTATATGGGGGAGAAACGCCTTCGCCGGATGACAGTAGATACCAAGGGTTGGGTTGCCTCACCTCTGTGTTCCTTTACAAAGTCATGACCACCGGCACACCTAATTATTCTTCTAAGACACCTATTCTCTGCAATTCAGAAGTCTGGTATTTTGGGCCCTGGTTAGGTGCCACGATTCGCAGCCATAGAGGAGAACGGTGTGATGCAGAAGTTATAAAGGCCGCATTTTGTTTTAACGGAGTAAACATCAGGCAATTGACAATTCGTCGGCAGTTTGCGTCAGAGCTGCGGGACGTGGACCTGGCCTGGGAGGATGCTTTGTTCCGTAAAAGGAAGTATCTAGAACTAATAGATTGCTTAGTGGGGTAGTCCCCGGGGGACTTGGTGTGCGCTCGCTGGGGCGGCCCGTCCCGGGCTGTTTGTGTGTGCGTGCGTGGAGGTCTCAAATTATATCCCATCCCTCAACTCAATTGTATTGTGTCTTTTGTAAGGATAGGATGGTCTTTGGATTAGGTATTGTGATAAGGTACGGCAGGGGACGTATGAAATAGTGTCTGCCAGATAGGATGATAGTGTGAGATGCATACATGCATTCTGTCCCCTCCCCTCTTTTCCCTAATCCCCCCTCCATTGAGACCCTGACCGCGGATGCACGGGTGGATGTCTGGGATGGGGGGCCTGGCGAGGCAGTATGCCGGTCTCCACACGGTTGGTTGTAATTACTAATAAATAATGATCGGGGTAGAAACTAACATACCCTACTACTGTTAATTTGGGCCGACTCTGGTTGGTTTGGGTGATGGAAACAATGACAATTATAATACATAAGCCGAGACGGTGGTAGGGGTACAATGAAAGCATTTGTTCGCGTACATAATCGTAAATTCATCCGTATTTTTATCACACTAACAATCTTAAAATCGCGGTTTAGCTTGTTGAAAAAATCGGTAGGGTTGGCTGGACTGAAAAAAGACTCAATAGTCTTTAAAACAGTCTAGGGAAAGGGTGGGGCTTTCATTGTAACATAATGTTTGGTCAGATTCACAGAAAACTTCCTTCGGCAGTCTCCCGTGTGGCAGCAGTACAACTACACTAAATGGCTAACTCTGAGGGCAGCCCTGTCCAGGTAAATTAAACACCACACACCTTGTAACATGTATTTTTAACGTGTAGATTTCTGTATTTATTTTGTCTGTCGTTGTGGCCAGGATGACAGCGTCGGGGCAGTCCCGGGCGTCCGACCTGACCTCGCTGCTGATGCTGCACTCCATCGCCACGGCCTTCAAGAGCCTCCTGAGGCCCTCGGACCTCGCCTCGCACGAGAAGGGTCCCGCGGAGAGCCTGGCCGGTAAAGCCACCCTTCACAACAATCATCTACACAAGCTTAATGAACTTTGCTTTTCATGTTTATCTTGCATTTTGCTTTAACTTTGACATAAGCACATGATTGGATGACATGCAGCGACATGTCCGAACCATCTTAGTAGTAAAGGGGTTTGGAGATAGAGGAGTCCCTTTTTACCAGTGGAAGGTTAGTGGAAACGCCGGTGATGTTGTATGCGTTTATTCAGTTTACCAGGATGAGTATTGCGTGTCGTCGGATATTGAGTGCGGGCAGTTCCGTGGAGATGGAGCGAAGTCGGCGGCTGGAACAACGTTGGTAGCGGAGCAACAAGGAGAGCAGACGATGCGGGTCGGGCTTCCGTTGCTGGTACCAGGAGTGTGTATCCAGAGCGTGGTCCGAGACTTCCATGACGGCGTCGTCTACGCCAGGCAAGACACTGCGTGGACTGGCGATTTCTCCGACTGAAGAGAGTAACTGCGTAGATGGTATAAAAGATGGTTGTGTTGCACTGCTGTTCTGACCCTCGGTACGGGTTTTTATAGGACGTAGTCCTTTGTTATTTGTGTGCCAAATGGCCAAACTTCCGGGTATGTGTGCATTGCAGTGTGCACAGTAGCCATACTGCCCGCATGTGAATGATGCAGCGTAATTAATTTTATATGGCAGAAAAGTATATTCCAACCAATCAAATCATTCGTTTTTCCACACAGTGCCACAAATATAGGACGTGTCGTCATTGCGAAAGGGCTCTTGTTTTTGTTGTTCATACAAATAAAAAAAAATTGACAGCTGTACTTTAATTTTTTATTTTTTAAATGTATTTACACCCCCATTCCGAGTTTTTTCACTATAGGTTTATGCGGTGACTCAGTATGGTACTATTGAGCGCTTTTTTTTTCACCAAAAACATTTTTTTATGCAAAATATTCGCTAAAACATCACACTAATTTTTCTCCATACTAAATTTTTACATTTCGACAAGAACTTTAATTGGTGGAAAAAAACTCTGCGGACCCCAGTTTTTTGTGGTAAATCGAAAATAGACAAAACTTCCAGTTCAATGACATCTTAAAACCGCATCTAGCTTGAAAAATAAGGAAATTATAACTTTTCACTGGTTTCCCGCTTGTACATAGATTTTCATTATATTTCTTTATCCAGCCCTGATATCTGAGCAGCCGACGCCCGTGGCGGACATCGACAAGGCGCTGATTCACCTGGAGGCCAAGGAGTTCGCCGTGGAGTCCAGCACGCTGCAGTCGGCCCAGCAGCTGATACAGTGGGCCGTGGAGGTGGCCCTCGCCGCCATGGCCCGCCTGCCCACCAACAGCTCCGACCAGGGGGTGGGTACAAATGCACCGTCACGCCCGTAGTAAACATCGCGGTGACGAAATATACCGTCATACTCATAGTAAATACTCGACTGTGACTTATGTCAAATAATCCTAAGTCTGACAGAGAATGGGGGCGTCATTTTAGCACTATTAAAAGTAACCACATAAAGCACTGCCTTTAAATGACAACTTTTGTTCGAAAATGAACTCACACATTCACATTTATGCGGAGAATAAAGATGATATTTGGGCTTGAAAAAAGGCAGAGTTTAGTACTGCTTACTGACACGATTTTGTATGTTCAATGGGTGGCGCTTAGCACAGTTAGTGATTATTCGCGTGTATGTTTGAAACAAGGTAAATTAGTTGGGAGTATTTGGGAATTTAGGTAAATATTTTAAATTGTAATAATATGCACCTGATTGAAGCAGGTTGAAGAATTTGTATATTTGGGAAGTATGTTTACAAGAGACGGAAATGTGGATAAGGACATTGAAAGAAGGAAACAGAGTTAATGGTGCCTTGAAATCGATAGTGGCAAATAAGAACTTATCGAAAGAAGCAAAATTGGCAGTACACAACGGAGTTCTAGTACCAACCTTTATGTAGTGAAGCGTGGTGTTGGAAAAAGAACGATGAAAGTAGATTGAATGCTGTTGAAATGTCATCTCTCTGTGTGGTAAGACTATGTATGATAGGTGTACAAATGTCCAAATTAGAGCAGAGTGCAAGGCTGAGACAAGATTATCGACAAAATTAAGAAAGGGCTTTTACAATGGTTTGGTCATGTGGAGCGAATGGGTGATGAAAGAACTGCTAAAAGAAGTTTAAATGCAAGTGTGCCTGGGTGTAGAAGCCGAGATAGACATGGCATGACCAAGTACTTGAAAGTGGTATGGCGTTTTCTCCTCTCTGCCTGTTATGGCGTGATGGTTAGTTAGTTAGTAATAATATGCTATTTCTGTATTAAATCATCCCTTATACTCGTCTCGTTTGGTTCCCAGTACGAGCTACTGCGAGACCCGGCGGCGCTGAGCACGCTCCGCGAGCTGTTCGTGGTGGTGCGCGTGTGGGGCGTCCAGCGCCCGCACTGCCTGCCGGTGTTCACCAAGTCCACGGAGGGGGTGGACGTGCTGCTGCTGCTGCTGTACCGCCTCGTGACGCGCCTGCAGCAGTGCGGGGAGCCGGACGACAAGCTCCTGGGTGCGTAGAATCTAACCCAACCTAACCTAACCCTAATGAGATACCTTGGACAGGCGCTGGAGCGTACTAACCATCACGCCATTTAGGCAGAGATGATAGAACACCATACCACTCTGTCCTGACATACTTCCTTTGCTTCCTCTACATTCATACATCTTCTCATGCACATACGCCGATTATTCCCACTTTTAACATGTCCACTTTCAAGTACTTGGTCATGCCATGTCTTCCTTGGCTTCTACATCCAGACACACTTGCATTTTAACTTCTTTTAGCCGTTCTTTCATCACTCATTCGCTCCACATGACCAAACCATCGTAAAAGCCCTTTCTTAATTTTGTCGATAATGCTTATTTCATCCTTGCACTCTGCTCTAATTAGGACATTTGTACACCTATCATACATAGTCTTACCACACAGAGAGATTAAATTTCATCAGCATTCAGTCTACTTTCATCCTTCTTTTTCCAACACCACACATAAGAGTTGGTACCAGAACTCCGTTGTGTACTGCCAATTTGCCTTCTTTCGATAAGTTCTGCATGTAACAAATGAGATTCACTGCACACAAGGGAGTATGTATATATAATGTACTATAAATAAATTAATAAAAGTGTATTTTCAGATGAATGTGGCATGCTGCCTTCCCAGGTGTTGATACCGCAGATAAACGAATCCTTACCACGGACCTGTGTACTGTCCCCAGCTCTCAACTACCAGAATCTCCCGCTCTTGGTTAGTTACCCTCAGTATCAATCTTGTATGTCTGCGACTGTTGGGATATCAATAATATAAATAATTGTGATATTATTGATATCCCAACAGAGACAGAGAAACTCTGGAAACAAATGTGGATTATCTAGGCGTTTACAACATTCCCCATTCCACCCATCATCTGATCATGCTGGGCTAATATCAGATATTATTGATATCCCAACAGAGACAGAAACTCTAGGAAAGAAAGGACCCAGATATGAGCCCTGTGGAACACCACTAAAAATAAATTTTGCCCATCATCTGACAACCATATATGACAAATTTTTGAAACTACTATATATTGAAAGGCTTAAGGCTCATCTGAACTTAATTACTTACTAGAAGACGCTTGAAGATGTCTCTACAATTTTTATTTGCTTTATATTTTAACCAGTAAATCTTTTTAACAACATTTTGAATGTTGTTAAAAAGAAATATCTGATATTAGCCCACCATGGGTATAATCCAGTTATTTGTCTACAAGTATTTGTATACATTCAAAATGTTGTTATATAAATAATTGTCTGTTAATTCTAGTTGGAGTTTGGAGTGGAACCGGAAGCTTTGAAGTACATACCTGACATCCCCCCACTAGAAGGAAGCATCACATCTGACTCTTGCATGGACTCAATAAGGTATGGAATATTATAATCACATACATGCTACAAAAATCCCCAAATTAGATTAAAAATATATGCACTATCATAGGACTTACATCATTGGAAGAGCGACAGAAGAAAGGGGATTTAATCTAAATTATTACTACGACTGCCCCCTGCACGAGATGTATCAGCTGAATCCCAACACCAATCTACGGGGCCACAACTGGAAGCTCTATCATCCCCAGTTCCACCTCAACCCTAAGAGAAACTTTCTTCCCAGTAGGGTGAACAAGTTGGCAGGCCTAGTTGTCCACTCCACTACGGTCAGTAGATGCAGAAGGCAGACAAGAAGCAGTACACAAGATATAGGGAAACTTCCTTCCCAGTAGGGTGGAAACAAGTTGGCAGGCCTAGTTGTCCACTCCACTACGGTCAGTAGATGCAAGGCAGACAAGAAGCAGTACACAAGATATAGGGAAACTTCCTTCCCAGTAGGGTGGAACAAGTTGGCAGGCCTAGTTGTCCACTCCACTACGGTCAGTAGATGCAGAAGGCAGACAAGAAGCAGTACACAAGATTTAGGGAAACTTCCTTCCCAGTAGGGTGGAACAAGTTGGCAGGCCTAGTTGTCCACTCCACTACGGTCAGTAGATGCAGAAGGCAGACAAGAAGCAGTACACAAGATATAGGGAAACTTCCTTCCCAGTAGGGTGGAACAAGTTGGCAGGCCTAGTTGTCACACTCCACTACGGTCAGTAGATGCAGAAGGCAGACAAGAAGCAGCACACAAGATATAGGCGCATAATATGCCTGCCTATAATAATTTTTGAACTCATTGACTGTCTGCATTAATCACTTGAGAAAGTAGCCTGTTCCACGATTTCATTATTGTACATGGTATTTTGTTTACTCTTGTTAATTTTCAAGTATTTTCATGTTTATTTAATTAAAACTATCATCTAGCTAGAAAAATAAGGAAATTATAACGTTTTCAACTTTGCTTAATAAGTACCTACCTGATTTTGTATGAAGTAGCCAATTTTCATACAAAACGTTAAACAAAGTTGAAAACGTTATAATTTCCTTATTTTTTCCAGCTAGACGTGGTTTTTTAAGATGTCGTTTAGCTGGAAATTTTGTCTTTTTTCCATTTACCACAAAAAACTTGGGGGCCGCGAGTTTTTTTTCCACCAGTTAATGTTCTTGTCGGAATGCAAAAATTTAGTAAGGAGAAAAATGAGTGTGATGTTTTAGCGAATATTTTGCATAAAAAAACATTTTTGGTGCAAAATAAAGGCACTCAATAGCGCGATACTGAGCCACCGCATTAACCTACAGTGAAAAAAACTCGGAATCGGAAATGGGGGTGTAAATAAAGTTTAAAAGCTGTCAAAAAAAAATTAAAGTTTCACACCAGGCTGTCAAAAAACCTTAATAAAACAAAGCTGAGCAATGAGATAAATGCCAGTAACAGGAGTGGGATGAGGATTTTATTTGTTAATAAAAATTGGTACCCAGTAAAACAAGTGCTTGAAAGTGGGCATAAATCGGAATAATCGACGTGCAGGAGTGGGAAGATGTATGAATGTGGAGGATAGATTTTTGCCAGGACAGAGTGGAGTAGTGGCGTTCGATCCTCTCTGCCTACCCTTTCAGGGAAATGGCGTGATGGTTAGGTAGTTAGTTAGTTAGTACCCAGTTGATAATAAAAAAATACGTTACAAACTTACTACATGCATGCGCACAACGCTTGGTAGACAAGAGTGTGGAGGCTACGAAGCACCGCACAAAGAGAAGACGAAGATAATAGGAAACGCTATACAACTGTGTTCTATCTCATTCTCTCGCAGGCTAAATCCCATAGATCTATATGTTTGTCTCTTTTTAGTGTCGCTTTTTCGTTTCACAGAGTTTCAAATCAATCCCAACGATTCTAAGGAAGTTTTTACTTCAAAAATGTATGAGAAAAAAAGATTCCTTTATTGTATGAACATTTCAGTCTGAAAATGACAGCTTGACAAAACACTACGTTTTTATAGTAACCTAGCAACGCTGCAACGGTTGCCATGGGAACATAGAATTGTTTACGTCACCAAGTTTTTGTATGGGCAGTGGCCTAATGCCGTTACTCTTTGTTCTGTATCCTTTGGGTATAGCACACTAATGTTCTACTCTGCATGTTCCAGGCACCTTCACCTCGGCAGCCGGCCGATGTGGCTGAAGCGCTGCGGCCGGTGCGGGGCGGCCTCCTCCCGCCAGCCGCTGCAGCGGAGCACAGCCGTGAGGGCGTGGGACCAGAGGTGGCTCTCGGCGTGCAGGTACACTCGGGAATAGCGCCTTTTCATTCTATTAACCATTATTCTAGGCCAAAAGACGGAAATGTGGATAAGGACATTGAGAGAATTAGTCTACTCTCATCCTTCTTTTTCCAACACCACGCTTCACTACCATACATAAGGGTTGGTACCAGAACTCCGTTGTGTACTGCCAATTTTGCTTCTATCGATAAGTTCTTATTTGCCACTATGGATTTCAAGGCACCATTAACTCTGTTTCCGGCACTAACCCTTCTCTCAATGTCCTTATCCACATTTCCGTCTCGTTTGTAAACATACTTCCCAAATATACAAATTCTTCAACCCGCTTTAATCTGTCTAATATAATAATAATATACATATTTTTCTTCCAGATGCGGTGGATTTTGGAGTGTAGGAGTACCCTAATACAAACTCCTAGACTCGTATTACACATAGACTGATTTACATTCTACTTATACACAACCTACTTAGTCTTATACTACTTCGTGTAAGTTCTATTTTGTCACGTTCAAGTGCAAGGGCTGGTATTACGGAAATATCCATCTCATCTATATCAGTGATAGAATGGCTGCTAGCTGTATCAAACTTTTTTATAGCTACTGTCGGGGAATGATTTCGTGGGCTTTCGGGAAAAGAAGTGTGTGCGGAGGGTGCATCCCCCGCCACGTTCCTCTTCTACCCGCTCGCCCCTAGGTCATGGGGACATTTAGTGATGTGCGTACTACTGCCGATTTGGATCGGTAGTTTAATTTTTGAAAATATCTCGGCATTCCGAAACACAGCAGTTCTCTTTTTCATGGGATGGTATACAATTGAAATTGGAATAAGAGGTTTTTATTATTGCTAAGCGAATATAGTTTACATGTGGTCAGGTCTATTGTTTGTGTTAGGTTGAGACATGAATGGATAGATAATTTAAGAGGTTTTTTTTTTACGGGTGAGTAGTTTATGGGTGAAATATCACACTTATAATTAAAAAAGTCATAAATTACCCATGTATTCATCTCTCAACCATAAACAAATAGGCCAGACCACGTGTACCACATAAACTGACATACTACACTCACTTAGCAATAATATTACAAACTTCGTGTTTCAATTTTAATTGTGTAGCATCCCTATTGTACACTATCTTTGTTTTTTAATTTCAATAATTGATATTGTAAACTATCCCTTGAAAAGGTTAAACGCGTTGTTTTCAATATTTTAGCTATCTTACTATTCCCATTATCAAAATTTTCATTTATGTAGCTAGGTACTTGTCGATTTATATCGATATCGATTTTCAGAACAGTGTAGCAGTAACAGCACTAGCCGCATTCCTTCCCCAACAGTAAATACAAAGATACAATACAATACTAGTCCAACCCGCTAAGGGCCGGTTGTTTGATCAGAAGTAAAAGTTACGTCTTACTTTAGTTAAAAACAACCGTGGGCAAGAGTTGAAAGTATAAGTTACTTCAGAATGGGTCGTTTGACATCGGTTTTTTTACTCAAAATTCTCTGGTTAATCGCGTTCCAAAACTAAACAATGACAATTTCTATGGAATGACACGCATTTCATCGTTTTTTCTGACACAAATGTCACATTGATAGGTTTGTGCGATCAGCTGTAAGATGGCCGCCATTTTTTTAAACTTATACCCTCCAATATCGGCGGCTTATTTTTTTTTAACCAGTGAGTATACATTTTGACCACCGGCTAGGAGTAACTCACGATCAAACAACTCACTTTTCAGTATTATTGCTAAACTTTTACTTTTAGTTTAGATTTTAACTTATACCACTGATCAAACATCCGGGCCTAAGTTATACATAGCTTGGGTACAATTATACACATTTTGGTATGGTACAAACCTAACCATCCAAAGCTATAAAACCTCAATGAAAAGCTACCAAACATTTAGTTTTTTAATAAACGGACAAAATCGGCCAGACCTCTATAAATATACAATTCTACAGCGCAATGTTCATAATTACATTTTTACCACGTTTATTTCCAAAAATTACAAATGTGAATATTTCTGTGAATTAGTTCTAAGCATAGTTTTAAATTATTAAAGTACAAGATACCTATGTTCGTGTAAATAGTTTTCTATACAAATAAAAATTGTTTTTATAAATCTACGAGTTTTCTTAATTTACTGTAATACTTTACTTTACTCCACAAATTTGTTTTTTCTTACTTCGTGGAACTTATGGGCTTATGCTGTCTAAAAGTCGCATGCGACACTTCAAAATGGCGAGTGATCTGCAGTACAAAGTCAATCACTTGCATTCTTTCCCCTAAACCCTCCTAAATTGATCCCTTCTCCTCCACGTCCCCCCTCCATTGAGACCCTGACTGCTCGGGTAGATATCTGGGATGGGGGGCCTGGCGAGGCAGTATGGTAGTAATTACCAAATAATGATTGGGGTAGAAACTAACGTTTTCCTACCACTGTTATTTGAAAGTTACTGTCTGAAAGTTAAAAAAAATTACAACAGATCGTGGGGTTGCTGCCAAAAGTTGGTAGGTCCACATTTTAGGTATATTGAGTTAGCGATGAAATTGAGTGTCTTAACGTGAATATCTATGCCCGGAAAAAGTTTGTAGCTCCTCCGATCTCAGTAAAGCAGCTTTACAGCTTATGTTTTTTTCAAGAAAATATCGTAAGTCCAGTTTTTTCTATTATCAAACGAGAAAAAGTTTGTAAAAACACTAACAAAATTTTTCTCAGGCAATGAACAAGCCAAAATTGGGCATGTATCGTTACTGCCAAAAACATTGTAATATCACTAACCATTTTTTTACCATTTAATTTGCTTGCATTTTAAAATTAAATGTTTACAGCTGAAATATTGTAAGAACACTTACAGTATTAAATCCTGACATTAAATTGACCAAATTAAATGTATCATTACAACCAAAACATTGTTATATATCACTAATCAATTTCTTTGTGTTCAATTGATAGTATTTCAAGTAAAAAAATGTACAGCTAAAAGGTTGTAAACGGCACTTTCAATATTTTCTCAACAGAAAAAAGTTGGTAAGTACAACCTTGCTTTGCAAAATAATATATTATATTGATTTTGTGTCATTTGTTACAACAGTTGTTTTTTTAATATTTTCATTATACTTCAAATTATTTGAAAAAAAATAGCACAAAGTTTTTATCATTTCGTCTGATTTTAGAGAGAATGTCATACTTTAAAAATTGCGATTACTCCATAACATGTTTTATGGACTTACCAACTTTTGGCAGTAACCCCACGAGATGCAATATAACAATACTGAAGAAAAAAATCATTTTCTATTAATCAATTATTTATTTTAAAGCACAGCACACATTTAAAACATTTAGTAGAATACATTTCAGCTCATTTAAACATTTTTTTAAGTTCTCTACAACATGTATTTGTTTTCTTTATGGATAGTAATAATTGGACTAAATAAATTATATTTTTAAACAATGCAAAAAATTATCGAAATAAAAATCAACTTCGTACTCGATTTTCTCGAAAACTATGGGTCAAATCAAAAAATTTTACTCAACAAAATCGTCTCCAAATGTGATGTAGATTCACTGGTTTCCCGCTTGTAGATGTACAACTCAGTGGAGTTTTGTTACAAGGTGTATTATAATACAGAGGACATCCTCTAGTACGGAGAGTTGAGGTGCAGTCGAGGCTGGCTCTGATGATACCCTCACCGCAAGAGTGGAGGAGCCAGGTACTGCGACTGTGAAGGCTGCTCCGGGGACCGGCGATACGACTCTAGAACATACCACTAAGAGAACCACATCCTATAAATATACATTAATTCAGTTGAAACGAGCAACCCAATAAATTCAATACATCAACTCAATTCAGTGCTGTCAGATTTTACTGTTAACAGCTGTTCTGGGAAGACCGAATGGCGGCCATCTTGTTTTGTGATAGTAGATTGATGTCGCATATTATAAATGATCCAGGATGAGGTCCGCTTGCTTGAAATGTGAAAATATTCTCTACGGCGGTTTTAATGCGGAAACCAGAAACAGTAAATGTAGATGCAATTAGTGACGTCATTGTTTACTATTTTGAGATGAATATTATTTTCAATATTTATTTTTGTGTGTATTTCGTCGACAGTTTACGTCCAGAGCTGCGGGACGTGGACTTGACTTGGGAGGATGCACAGGAGCTAGCGGCCGATCTCTTGGCCTGGAGGCATTTTTTGAGATTCCATATGCTCCACATAGGGAGCGGATATGGTATAATGATGATTTTTGTGAGCATTTTAGAAATATTTTATCATACAACAAAACATTTTAAAAATTCAATTCCGAGTAGCGCTGGAATTTCTTACGGAGGTATAATTAAGGCTGACGATAGTGTCTCCGCAAGAGTGAGGAGCCAGGTATTGCGACTGTGAAGGCTGAACCGGGGACTGGCGATACGACTCTAGACCACTGAGAGAACGGCGCCAACAGCGGCCAACAGCAGCCAACACCGGCCATCCTCTGGTGCAGCGAGCTGGTGTGCTGGCTCCGGCGACAGTGTCACCGCAAGAGTGAGGAGCCAGGTGTTGCGACTGTGAAGGCTGAGCCTGGACCGGAACGTTCTGCTGGGACAGTATGGCTAGTTTCCGGTTCAACCTTGACGGTGGCACTATCTGGTTCCTCGCTCCTATCAGGACTTTAAACTCTTCATTTATTTTTCTTCATAAACTCTTCATTTATTTTCTTCATAGACTTCATTTATTTTTCTTCATAGACTCCTCATTTTCAATTTCGGTGTGAATTGGCAGTAATACTCTATGTTTATTATTAATATTTTAAGGACTAAAGTGTCAATTTCCAATCAACCAATAATGAAACTTCTACAAAATGGAAAATCATAATATCTTCATGTTATGTAGGAAAACCGACCCAGAATAGCATTGAAAGTGGTATACTGGCTGTATTGTTCCAAGGCATTATATCGCTCTAAAAACCATACTAGGTCGGTACTGATTTGTAGATCTTCCGAGTCAGACAGGTTATTCTCCTTTTTACTTCAGTTTGCTTGAAAAAATTTGATTAAGCACATAAAAAAACGATTTGAAATACACAAGGAGGTAGAAATATAACTAACTAACTAACTAACCGTCACGCCATTTCCATGTACGGGTAGGCAGAGAGAGCATGGAACGCCATACCACTCTGTCCTGACATACTTTCCTTTGCTTCCTCTACATTCATACATCTTCTCATGCACATTATTCCGACTTTTCACATGTCCCCTTTCAAGTACTTGTCGTCCTAGGCTTCTACATTCAGGCACACTTGCATTTAAACTTCTTTTAGCCGTTCTTTCATCACTCATTCGCTCCACATGACCAAACCATCGCAAAAGCCCTTTCTTAATTTTGTCGATAATGCTTATCTCAGCCTTGCACTCTGCTCTAATTTGGACATTTGTACACCTATCATACATAGTCAGATGACATTTCAACAGCATTCAGTCTACTTTCATCCTTGTTTTTCCAACACCACGCTTCACCACCATACATAAGGGTTGGTACCAGAACTCCGTTGTGTACTGCCAATTTTGCTTCTTTCGATATTCACTGAACTTGCTTTGCCAATGCGGTTATTTCGATAACCAGTTATCCGCATAACCGATTATTGTGTTGACGAATATTTCTAATAAAACCGATTACCCGAAACGAATAATTCGGTTATCACAATTATTGATTATCGGCATTCAATGATTAAATAATTCGATGATAATAAAAAACGAACGGAGAAGGCGATACCACGAGGTGAAGAAAAATAATTATTAATTTTGTACAGCCACTCATCGAATAAATAATTAGAACCCAAATACTTGTGCCATTATTTTGTCCTGTCCATACTAAATTGTTTGTAGTAATATTTGCAAAATGCTTTTAATCACGCTTACAATTTCTACAAAAAAATTACCCACGCCGAATATCTATGGTTAAGACGTGGGCAATATCACGCTACATAACCTCACTTATGCTGGGTAGTTACGTTGATAAATCGTTAGTAAAAGGTAAAAATCAGAAGTAATATTTAGAAAAGTCGTTCTTATCTCCATGCTAAAAGTCTCTTACTTTAAAATTTCTACTATTACTTTGGATTTTCGACTACCACAAATGATCCAGCATAGTCCCTTAGGCCGAAGCGATAAGAGTTGATAAATGAGTTCAAATTATCAAAATAATTTTATTTTATTACCTTCCAAGGCGTCTTCATGATTTGGAACAGTTTAATTCTAAATATACCGTTCAAACGCTGCAAAATACTTAATTTTCTGAACACGTGGAATCCCGTGACTCGCGAAGCGGCTTTACGTAACCAGCCAAACAGCAAAAGAATTAAAGAATGACGAAAGCAAAGATAATACACCTATGACGAAAGATTAATGTTACCAGAGCGGAGAAAGATGAGGTCAGTGCTGCCAGATCCGAGAGACGGCTTCTCCCACACGGCGGCGCTGCCAATTTTCCCACTTTCGGCCAGAAACTCCCGTTTTCTCTCAAAAGGCTTAAAAACGTTCATTTTGAAGAAAAAAATGTTATTTTTAGTCATTGTGTGTATGAGGAAGACTCAGGAGACATTAGTGGCCGTATAAAGTGCGTGAAAACGCAATTAAACACAGTCTGATGCCACGTTGCCAAGGTTGGTAGCATGTTCCGATGTTATGGCGCCCAGGTTTGAAACATCAAAATCATAAAAAAGGTCATATTACCCTAACAGAGCGGGCTTTTATTTAATAAAAATTAGAGTAACATTTTAAAGTCACAAGAACATTGAAACATTAGAACGGTCGAAAACAAATAAAAGCCATGTATTAGGACGAAAAATGGCGAAATTCACATAAATTATGCCCACAAGTGCAAAAATTCCCGTTTTTTCCCCTCTTTTTCGGAATCCTCCCGTTTTTCCCGTTTCTCAAAATTTGGCCCTAAAATTCCCGGAAAGTGGGAAAATTCCCTCCGTCTGGCAGCACTGGATGAGGTGGAAACTCTAAATTCCATAGGCAATTTGTGTATAAAAAGTTATTGATGCGATAAAACTTTGACCCTCTCAAAATCATAAAAAATTATACTTTTTTTTAAATGTTTGTCTACATTTCGTTGATTCATATATAAAAAATGCAATTGTTAAACAAATCAATAAAGTATTCAATTATAATTATTATTCCATATCCGCTCCGTTGAGCACATATTATATAAAATTATGATTAAATAAAACGATGTTATGTGTTACTATTGGTCGGCGTTAATTTATTTATTAGCCTGTGTTTTGCCATACAAACAATATTAAAAAAAACTTAATTTAATGAATTTCAGGCAAATATGTATTAGAAATTTAATCCCAGACACCTCCTCAATATTATGTTTACCTTCCAGAGTTTATTTTCCTGATAAATCATATCATCGGTCGGCGTTAATTTATTTATGAGCCTGACTTTTGCAGTACAAACAATATTGGCAAAAAAAACTTACACCTTAAAAAAACTTTTCAGAATTTTAAGAATTTCAGGCAAATTTTTATTAAAAATCCAAGACACTTCCTCAATATTATTTTTGCCTGGTAAAGTTTATTCTCTTGATATACAATACCATCAGTCTGTGTTTATTTATTACTTAGCCTGTGTTTTGCCATACAAATAATATTATTTAAAACAACTTAATTTATTGAATTTCAGGCAATTATTTATTAGAAATCCCAGACACCTCCTCGATATAATGTTTGCCTGGTAAAGTTTATTCTCCTGATATACAATATCATCGGTCTGTGTTTATTTATTACTTGGCCTGTGTTTTGCCATACAAACAATATTTTTTTTTTTTAAAAACTTTTATTTTATTTTTATTACTACCTACTATATTTATTTTGTACTAATATCATTTACAATAACTAATATTATTTTCATGTACATTTCACTTCTTTTTTTCCCTAACTATTCTTACCCTAACAGTGTATACATTTTTCAATTTGTATTTCTGAATTAATTTTTTTGCCGATTTTGAAATTTTTCGAATATTATTACTGCATGTTCAATTTTGTTTTTATCCTTTTTTTATTTATTTTATCATTAATACAAAACGATGGCAGTCCAATGACAAACGCTGTGATTGTCTTTTTCTTTTGCTATTTTGACCCTTTTCATACTAAATTTTTTTTTTCTTCAGAAAAGGCGTGCTGATTTTTACAAAATTGAAAATGCAGTAATAAAATTTGAAGGAATTCATTTTCTTTTACAGGTAATCGAAGTTTAGATAATCCATATTTGTTTGTCAATGACAGTTATTTTCTAATTTACTTCTGTTTTCATGTGAACCACTCAAGAGAAAAGTATTAACTTGTGCGGTTTTCATTCGGTGCGCTAAATACCTATAGGTAATGGGTAAAACCAATATGTGCCAAAAAAGATTAAAAGTACAAATATATTCTTTATTATTTAATTCACATATTACAATTTAACTTCGATTGATAGAAAGGGCTAGCTTCCTATCTTGTGACGCATTAGCAGATGTATTTTCAAGTTTCCTTTCTGAGCACATTTGTACTTGCACACCGTACAAACAAATGGTTTTAAGCCGGAATGAGTACGCTTATGTTTCGTCAAATCGCCGCTTTGGGAAGTTTTATATTCACACAAAGAGCATGAAAACGGTTTCACTCCCAAGTGAATATTCATGTGCGCTTTTATGTGATCTTTCCTCACACTCCTATAGCTGCATTCAGAACAAGCGAATGGCTTTTCGCCTTTATGATGTAGTATATGAGATCGTAAATGCCATTTTTTAGAAGTCCTGTACGGACATTGCGGGCAAGAAAATTCTTTGACGCCAGTATGGATTAGAAGGTGCCGCTTTAAACACCAGCTTTTCGTGGTATTGTATGGGCATTCGGTGCAGGCGTAGATTTTTTCGGTTGAAGTGGAATGTTGATCATTCTTAGGATTTCTTTTATTCTTGCCTAAAACGGAAAAGAAAGGAAAGTAAATTAAATATTGTACAACTTACACTACTACTATTTTCCCTTATTTGCACCCATTGGTATTCATTCTTGACCCTTGCGGGGAATTAAACCCGCGACCAATAAAACTTACACTTCTTTAAGTTGCTTATTATCTTTATAATGTTTTTTTGCAGAGAAACAGTGAAATAAAGTAGAATTATGAGTTATTTTAGTAAAATGTAAAAAATTAGTAAGACTTTCACAAACCTTTTCGTACATCGTCAGAGGAATCTTCTATCACGAGGTCGCAATAATCATTATTCTGTAAAACAGGACTATTACAAGACTCGTCTTCCACATCTGATGTGAAAACTATCTCAGGATAAAGTGCATCGTCGTTTGACAGACAGTACTCATTTTCATCTTCAGACAGTTCTGTTTTAATGATGGGAATTTCTGTATAAGTAAAATCAGTATTCGAAGATTGAATATCGCAATTCATAACATTGGAATTTGGCTCCTTTTTAATATTTTTTGTAGCCCCTTCAGTATAAGAGGTATCGCTTTCTACATGGCCAGTCCCCGGTTCAGTCTTTACGGCAGCAACACCTGGCTCCTTGCTTATGTCGGGACATGGCGCCCCTAGTCTAGTATGGAGGACATTATTTTTTACGTCGCTGGTTCCCGGTTCAGCCTTAACAATCTCAGAAGCAAGTTCCATCCGATTTATAAAACATGAACACGAGTAAAAATGACACAAATTACGATTTCACACAGCCTGAACACTAATCTTCAATCTTCTGCAACAGGTAAAGAAAAGATAAACAAAATTAATAATTATAAAAAAGAGTTCAAGATTTAGCGATTATTATTTAATAGTTACATTAAATTTGGTAAATATTTACATAGTTCACTTACGCGTAAGTAATTCATACAAAGATATCAAACAATATTTTCTTGGAATAAAAATGTATCTAGAATTTGCTTCTCTGAATTATCTTGGGATAAAACATTCGTTTCATATGAACTCTACTTTTGGAACTGTCAAAGTGTCAAATACAAAATATTGAAATTACTGAGCAACAAAACGCGTCTAGGCAGCCATCTTTAAAATAATAATGTTACCAGTTGAATAAAATCCATGACGCACTAACTTAATATGTGATGGTTTTTCTGGTAGATATAAGGTAAGGCTCTTTTAACATTTGAGTTCTTAGGATATACCCAAATATTTCGGTACTGCTTTAAAATAGTTATAGGAGAACAAACTGTGCCAGAAATCAAAAAACAAAAGTGGTGGGGCGGGATTCGAATCAAGAGATTACACTCCGGAATCCGCAAATCTACTACTAAGTCTTTTATTATTTTTTCAGAGGTGTAAAGCAAAAATTTTGGACGATAACCTCCATCTTATAAAATTTGAAAACAACGTGAAACAATCATGACTTTAATTTTTATTATTTAAATTTCTTTTGACACTATATTCCTAATACACGACCTTAAGTGCAATCATCGCTTCTGTTTTATTTATTTAAATTTCTTTTAAATCACATGTTTTGGAAGGGCTATTCACCATTCCTCATAGTTAAGTGTGGAGTTCAAAATCCAAAGAAAAAAAAACGATTTTCAGTCGCATACAAACTAAAGGAGAATCGAGGAAAAAACATAAAGTTTTATTTTCAAAACTCGTGTTTAACTACGAATAAAGTTTGTTGTATCATGAAATATTGATGAATAATTGAAGTTAATGACAAAGTAACACATGGTTTAAACGGATCACAAGCCCAGGTAGAGCCAGTTCCCTAGCGTAGGTGGACACAGTTTGTCGTTCCGGAGAAGCCAGAGCAGTTAAAACCCTGTAGGCATCTCCGCTTGCTGGAGTTAGACCTCTGGGCCGAGACTGCTTTACACAGACAATGTGTTGGCTAATCTGGATAAATAAATTGCTAGGAGCAGCTAACACAAGATGGAAAGAAGTGGAAGGTCATTGTCAAGGAAGCTAAAGCTAATATTATTGATGTCCCAACAGAGACAGTGAAAGCCCCACCCTTTCCCTAAACTGTTATAAAGACTATTGAGCCTTTTTTTCAGTCCAGCACAACTCTACCGATTTTTTAAAGCTAAACCGCGAAATTTAATAGATTCAGTTTTATCTGGAAAAAGCGGAAGAAAAGAGGGTTAAATACGCGACCAAATGCTTTCATTGCCCCTATCAGTCTCTGCTCTAAGATTGTCATAAACACAGAACCCAACAGAGACAGAGAAGCTCTGGAAACGAATGTGGATTATCTGGGCGTTTACAGGGCTTATGACCTGTCATTAGCTGGGTTATTTTTTACTAGCGGCCACTTTATGTATTACAACATTCCCCATTCCGCCCATCATCTGATAATCATTTATGACAAATTTCGAAACTTGCTAATATTATATTGAATTCTTATTCGTGATTTCAAAATGACAGAGATTTTCTTACTGGTGACATCAATCTGTTGAGATTTTTGCATTTTTGGCAATCAATCTTTATTGGTATAGGTAAGACTAGTAATTTGTCTACAAGCATTTGTACACATTCAAAATGTTGAAGCTAAAGCTCTTCACGAGCTTTATACTCGTACTAAAATACATATTTCAGTAATTGGTGCTGTAAAAACCACTTTTTTCATTAAAAATAAAACATTACAACAATATTATTATTTAGTTTATTTTTTACTTACCCCGCGTCGCAAATAAGGCCGATAATCGCCTAATTCGCTGGTGCGCAGCTTGACCGCCAGCGTTCTTTTTACATGACGCGAACTATAATAAAACATTAATAAAATACAAGATACTTTTCATTTGGTCATTCATTTAATCTGCACCAAATGGTACTACAAAAATAGTTGTAACACTAATGCGGTGTATTTTGAACATTTCATTTTATTATGGTAAGATGATCGGTCTAACGCTTCAGTGCTAGTACAAGGTACACATTAAATATTTTAATGTGAGCTGGCGCCATCGCCCCCTCAGTCGGCGCCGGGCTCCCAGCGCAGCAGGTGGTCGAGCTGGCCCTCGATGGTGCGCACGGCCTTGGCGGACGCGAGCAGCGCGGCCTGGCGGCGCAGGTTGTCGGCCAGCGCGGCGTGCGCGCGCAGCCCGCGTGCCGCCGCCCCGCGCGCCGCGCGCTCGCGCCCAGCTCCGCCTGCAGCTGCGCCGTGTGGCGCCGCCCCTCCTCGCGCGCCTCCTGGAAACACAGCATCATGCATCATTACTTACTCCGACCATCAACTTAGCTCTCCCGTTCTGTCCCCTCCCCTCTTTTACCTAATCCCCCCTCCATTGAGACCCTGACCGCGGATGCACGGGTGGATGTCTGTGATGGGGGGCCTGGCGAGGCGGGATACCGGTCTCCACACGGGTGGTTGTAATTACTAATAAATAATGATCGGGGTAGAAACTAACATCACTACCACTGTTAATTTGGGCCGACTCTGGTTGACAATGACATCTGACAGACACTATTTCATACGTCCCCTGCCGTACCTTATCAGTCTTATCACAATACCTATCCAAAGACCGTCCTATCCTTACAAAAGACGCAATACAATTGAGTTGAGGGATAGGATATAATTTGAGACCTCCACGCACGCACACACAAACAGCCCCCGGACGGGCCGCCCCCGCGAGGGCACACCAAGTCCCCCCCAGGGACTACCCCACTAAGCAATCTATTAGTTCTAGATACTTCCTTTTACGGAACAAAACGTGCACAAATGCCAGTTCAGTCCATGTCCTTCACCACCTATTGTTCTACTCACGTCCATAGGAATGATCTAGCCACATGGTACTACCCTTTCTCAGCGGCCCTGGCCATAGCCAGCTGCTCCCTCAGTGTGGCCAGCTCCCTCCCGGCGGCCGCCATCCGCGCGTCCTGATTGGCCCCCCCTTTCCCCACCTCCCGCTGCAGGCGCATCCTCTCCTCGCGCTCGCTAGACAGCTCAGACTCCTTCGCCTGGAATTCAATTCAAACATCATTCAACTCTTTTAATGACAATCCCTCTTCCAACACTCTTCTAGTGGACGGGAAGACTATCGATGACCATAAGTAGGTACCTAGTCTACTATCTCCTTGATGAGTTTCCCGAGGTTTTCTCATCATCTTAGGCGGATGCAGAGAAGTTATTTCTGGTCTAAATGATGAAAAAACCACGTAAAACTTGTCTATTCCGATCAGCTAACCCTCTTATATGTATATTATATAGATATTCCATATTCCCTTCCAAACTTTTTGTCTCTGTTGAGATGTCAAATTGTAAGCTAGAAGCATTGATTTATAAATACACTTAGATTTGAACTGAACCCAAAAAATGAATGACACTTCAACTCCGTCAAAACCTCCAACTCCGCCAGACGCGTATTCAGTATTTCTTCAATCGCCGGCCGAGTCGGACGTTTCAGAAAACATTCCGAAATGCCTTCCTTTGTAGTGAAACCGTGTAAAAACCGTACGGATAAAATTTTCAATAACTTTCCACACGTGAGTGTTTTTATTAATATTTGTTTACAACCTAAAATAATTATTATTCACAGAAAGTTTTCTTCTTAAATAATAGCCAACAAACACAAAAAAAAACATTTTAGATGCATGGTAAAATTCATGAACGCTCCTCGTAAGGAACGGGTTAGTATTGTATACTGTTACTGTAACCCCATACCCATCATACCCATATAGCCCATACCTTTTGCGGTGTGTGGGCGGATGCTTGCCGGCAGTCGAAGGGCTCTGATAGGTCGACCCGTGTAAGTGTATTGATAAACAACATTTTGAGTGTGTCCAAATACTTGTAGACAAAAACTGGATTTCACCCATTACGGGCTAATAATTACAATTTGACATCTCAACAGAGACGAGAAAAAAAATAAATATCTAGGCGTTTACAGGCGTTTCCCTTCCATGGTCTCGTCTCTGTTGAATTTTGTAATTATTAGCCCGTAATGGGTGAAATCCAGTTTTTTGTCATCCTAAAATCCACATAAAAATTAGCTGGTAAAAGTTATAAGCATAACAAATTGAAGATTCATTTCAGGCGTTTCCTAGTAGGTGATAAATTCGGTAAGAATCTCACACTACAATCTTTAAAGGTTTCTGCTAAAATGCTTGGCGATTTTCTCAATGGATGACAGAGAGTGTTCACATGTGAAGCGTCGCGCATTTTTATTGTATATTGGCAGATATGGATATCAAATACTAGGCGAAATGGGTGTTGTAATACGAAGTGGCTACTTAACCCAGCCAATGACAGGTTATAAGCCCTGTAAACGCCTAGATATCCATATTCCCTTCCAAATTTCTCGTCTCTGTTGAGATGTCAAATTGTAAGTGTATTGAGGTGCGGAATCTTCGTGTCATTACTTTTCTAAATAATTGACTCTGCAAGGCAGATCTAAGTGTATTATAAATCAATGGCTAGAAGAGTAAACAGTGCATCTCTCGATTCAAGAGCTCAGACTATGATGTTCTCTGCGTAATGTATATATGATTTTAGTGTGAAAGCACTTTAATGAATAATTGGTCCTTTTTTAACATTCCGTGTCCTATAAAGTGTTAATAAACACCTGACCTGCAGTTTGGAAGTGAAGCCGGACACTTGGCACTCGAGCTTGACTCCTTGACTCCTCAGGGCGTTGACCTGCGCCAGCAACTTTAGCTTGTTCTCCACCAAGCCTTGGGTCGTCTTGCTAGAAATCTCACATTCAGCTGTCTGGAAACACATTTACATTACCTTTGATCATAAAAGACATACTATTAAATGTACAGAGTTATTCCGACATTTCACATGACCACTCTCAAGCACTTGTACTTAATCATGCCGAGACCAATTCCTCGACTTTTACATCCAGACACACTCGCATCATAAATCTTTTTAGCCGTTCTTTCATCATCCATTCGCTCTACATGACCGAACCATCGTAAAACGAATTAATTTTGTTTATAATGCATGCTTATCTCAGCCTTGAATTCTGCTCTAATTTCGACATTTGTACACCTATCTTACATAGTCTTACCACACATTCGCCTGAGAGATCACATTTCAACTGCATTCAATCTACTTTCGTCCTTATTTTTCCAACTCCATACTTCGCTTCCATACATAAGGGTTGGTACCAGAACTCCATTATGCACTGCCAATTTAGCCTCTTTTGATAAGCACTTATTAGACAGGTCATAAGCCCCGTAAACGCCTAGATAGTGCATTTTCGTTTCCAGAGTTTCTCTGTCTCTGTTGGGATATCAATAATATCTGATATTAGCCCAGCATGGGTGTAACCCAGTAATTTGTCCACATTCAAAATGTTGTTAGAAATCTATATAGCCCATTGCTTTTACGAATTGTTTTGCGTAAACCCATTTTGTATTGTTTTAACTTACTTTCTTTTTAAGTTGTTCCTTTGTCTTGTTCAATTCATCTTGTAGAGACTTGACTTTGGTCTGCAAACTCTTCGCTATAATTTGTTCAGTTTTAGACTTCTCAACTGCAATCGAAACAAAAATTTGAAAATTATTTCAACAGAGCTGTGAATCACTGAGCAGGTCCAACAAGTAAATACCTACATAGAACGTGAAAAGCTTGAAATGCTTCGAAAAAGAATTTCAAACAAGTGACATTCCGTATTTGAAAAATAGTAACGTGTTTTTAGGTGTCTAGTTACCCACTACGTCACTCACGACGTCATCAATAGGCACCTACGTCATCACTAGACATCTGCGTCACACGTTTTGTGTATTGGCTTAAGTGCTGGAGTCTTAAGACGGTGGAATTTAATAATAAACGGTGTCATGAATTTAACCGTAGGAAGCATATATTAAAAAAAAATTGTATTGAAACGCCCCTTCTAGTGATATGGAGTAACAAAACTCCTAGTACAACCCGAAAACTGGTGAATCTACATCATTTTTGGAGTCGAATGTGTAATATGACTTTTTCATCTGAGCTTGAAAAAAAATTTTTTTTTTTCTCATCTTAAAAACTTTCAAATGTTGGCAGATTAAGTAAAATTGCTCAAAATCTTATTAAAATGCGGTTTCTTTACGTTGTTATCTTCATGGATAGTATATTTTTTATTAATTTCTAAATTTTGTATATTTTTTATTAATTTTTATTAATAACATTGCGAAATGTTATGAAATCCCTCGTCACTTTAGTCAACAATTTCAAAATATAGGACACGCAAACCTTGCTATTTTCTATTGTCTTATACTATTATTTATTTATAATTATCTATTTTATCAGTTATCGCGGAACGGATGCATTGCATTGGGGGTATAGCGCGAGGTAACATTTATTTACTTCCTGGCGCTAGCTATGATGTTACATAATAAAATATTTAAAAAATTCAAAAAATGTTGTTAAAAAAAGTTGATTCACAAAATTTAAAATATGTTTTGGTGTAACTTAACAACTAGCCGTGCTTTTTTATGAGGACTAGTCTATTGCTAAATCCATAGATATGACAAGATGTAGAAAAAGAGTCGAAGAGAGAAATTTATACAGTAGGTTGAGATATAGGTTGGGTTTAATAAAATAATTTAAATTAAATGGCTATTTAAAAGCAATATCCTTTATAATAGGTTATGAAATTTATACAGTAGGTTAATGATAGGTTAGGTTAAATAAAATAATTAAAATCAAATGGCTATTTAAAAGCAATATCCTTTATAATAGGTTATGAAATTTATACAGTAGGTTAATGATAGGTTAGGTTAAATAAAATAATTTGAATCAAATGGCTATTTAAAAGCAATATCCTTTATAATAGGTTATGAAATTTATACAGTAGGTTAATGATAGGTTAGGTTAAATAAAATAATTTAAAATCAAATGGCTATTTAAAGGAATATCCTTTATAATAGGTTATGAAATTTATACAGTAGGTTAATGATAGGTTAGGTTAAATAAAATAATTTAAAATCAAATAGATTTTTAAAAGCGAAATTTGACAATACATAATGAAGGCGTAATCAAATGAAGACGTGTCCAACCAATCACAGCTTAGCCCGCTTCTGAGCTTAGTCTAAAAACCAGAGAGTAAAAATGTTTTGAAATTTTGACAGCTGCACGGCAAGTTGTTAAGTTACCTGTGCGCCAAGCACCTTAAGATAAAATTATATAACAATCTTTATAAGTGTTTTTATGCATAGATAATAATAATATTATATGACTTCATTGCTTTTTAAGAAAACATGTGTAAAAATAATAAGAATAATTTTCGGTTTAATTGTGTAAGTGATTTTTGTGCTCCTCTGCACGCCACTGGAAGGGCGCGACGGCAGATCGCAGCAAGAAGATGACAGCAGTATGTCAACACTTTAAATATTCGTAGTGTAAAATTAAGATTTTTTTATGACTTTCAGATTCACATAATTTATGTGCTATGTTTTTACTGTTTTATTTTTCAGAAAACTTGTGTTTATTTATTTATTTATGGATGATTTATAAAGCGCTATTTTCGCGAGAAATCGCCTCAAGAGCGCTGTACAATAAAGAGGCTAGACCACAACACGTTTTGCAGCTACCAAGCGCATGAACGGTTGGGGTTCTATTCTAGTCTCCTACAGTTACAGACTTACATAATAAAATAAAATATTTTGAAGTTAATTAATTTACATAGATTAATATTGAAACTAGTAAATTATATATATAGGTAATATTACAAAGGTATAGAACAAAGGTGATAGTTACAAGTTTCAAGCAGAATTAAAAGTTATACATATATTATTTGTTATTGTATTGATTGCGTGTTTTTAAGAAAATTTACTTGATATTAGACAATATATACTTTTTTATGTATGTACGTTACAGATTGTTTACATTTTGTATAAATGTTTCATTTAAAACTAACTTACTAACTAACCATCACAGAGGACAGAACGCCATACCACTCTGTCCTGGCATACTGATCTTGCTTCCTCCACATTCATACATCTTCTCATGCACGCACGTCGATTATTCCGACTTCTTACATGCCCACTTTCAGGCACTTGTTTTACTTGATCATGCCACGTCTTTCTCGGCCTTCCTTGACTTAGTTTTCGAGAAAATTAGATAAAACTAGATTTTGTTTTGCAATTTGTTATCAAATGTTTTTAGTCAAATTAAAACTATCCATGAAGAAAACAAAATTTAAAACGCGTTTTAATAAGAATTTGAGCAATTTTACTTAATCTGCCATACCTACCTGCTTGTATAATTGCAGCCGTGTCCTCTATAGAAGTCCTGCTGCACTTGAAAGTTGCATCTGACGGGTTCTTCTCCAGGTCGGAATCTGTCTTCCTGTCCTTGATCTTCTTCCGTAAGTTGTCCTTGGTGGCCATGAGGCTGATGACGCTTCGGTTGTACTTTTTCTGGTCGTCAAGAACCTTCATCATGTGGTCGACCTCGTCGATGTCGGAATCTAGAAACATTTTTATAATACAGATTCATTATTTAAAACATCACGTCAGACTCCCAAGTCCGGTCCGCGTCCTGCAGCTCCGACGCAAACTGCCGACGGATTGTCAACAGCCAACGTCCAGGACGCCGAGAACCTGATGCCTTGTGAAATAGGCAAGCATGGTTAAGGCTGTGGACCACCGTGGTTAGTTACCATGGTGGTTATGGTTTTATGTGGGTGCACAGAAAGAGAAATGAAGAATACTTACAGTTTTACAGTGCACATTTATTACACAGAATTTAGAATCAAATTCAATGAACTTAAGTAATTAAACTACGATTGAAATGGATAATGGAAATGAAAAGTGAATCTAGTTTGCCCACAATTTGGCGGCAAGAAATGCGCAAAAACGACGTCTTGTCACGCAGAAGGTCAAAATATATCTCCTATTGTCCGAGCGTGTTCGGTGTAGCTCGGCTCGTTCGTTCGTCTCGCGTCGCACGCGTGACGTCATTTCTTCCGCCACATACGTAGTATATGGCTTAGCCAGCCGAAACGCCTTCGCCGGATGACAACAGAGACAAAGATTTATTTTCCAATAAATAATACTTTTCAGATTTCAAAAAATGCTTTCTGTATCACAGCTCCGGTCAATTTATTACTCAATGGTCCATTCTCACCTATCATACCTTTGTTGTATTTGGGGTTTCGCAACAAAGCAAAATATTTTCGGAGGTCCAAGTAATACAGATTAGAGCAGTTAGAAATGTTTTTTTAATACAAACGTTCATCAGCACAACACCCGTTTCACGCAACAAAATACATTTAGAACCTGCAAATACAACCAAATTCGGTACAAGATCTCTCAAAAACATAGCATTTTCCGAATTTAATTTGTTACCTGACATGTTTAAGATCCCTGTATCTAACTATCGAAACAGGACCTCTGATTTGAAGAAATATATTTTGTATTTTGAATGATACCTTTTCTACTTGCATCGATATAATATATGGTTTTGCTGTTACTGTAATAATTCACTTTATTGTTTCTTTAGGTTTTATGTTTTCATTGGATTGGTTCTGTTGTATATATTGTGTTTATTTTGTGATCTAAGTGATGTCAGTGCGTATTAGAATAAAAAAATGAATATGTGTTTTTTATTTGTCCCTAAATGAGTTTATTGTAAAAACTCCTAGGGAGCATTAGATTGAAAAAAATAAATTCTTAATTTTTTCCATGTAATGTTATTTTTGTAAAAAATAAATAAATAAATAAAGTTTAAAAATAAAAAACATTCGATAATGATCTGCGGCAAATCACCAAAACAAAATGGGTCTCCCAAAATAGGATGATTTTTAAGATAAGGCTTGCTCTTGCGAGGTATCATAATATTTATAAAGTTTATATTTATGTACATGCCTTTCATATCTTCATCAAAGCTGTCCAGTTGGTAGTTTCCCAAGGTCTTCATGACGCTGAAACATTCGCGCGTGTTCGCCAAATCAAACAAACCATCCCTCGCATTTTTGTTCGAATTATCACCCGAACATTCCCGCTTATTCGAATTATCTCTATTACATACACGGGCATTCGGATTATCGTGACCGTTGGAATTATCGCCCCGCATTTTATCGTTTATGTCGAACGTTCGTCGCTTTGTTTTTGATTCTCGCTCGCTTTTCTAGCAGCTGTTTGAGACGGCGATCGCTAGCTTGGTCGGTCGACTCGTCGTTTGAAGATTGACATGATGTAGTGTCGGATGTGTGGAGTGTGTTAGGCCGTTCCACTTCCGAGGATTTTGAGTCCTGAAGCATCCTATCCGAATCTCTGTTAGTTGACTGTGGAGTCACCAATTCCTGCATTGATTTTTCTTGATTTTTCTGAAATTAGGAGAGTAGGAATTTAGCTCTAGTAGAATAAGCAGTTTTCAGTTTCATGTCAGATGTGGATTCGATTTGGGAAGGCGCAAGATAGAGGAATTTGAAAGCCGCCCCAAAATTGAAATATTGTACGTCCTAAGAACTCGAATGTTTCTTTTTATATTTAAAAATAATGGACATGTTTTTATTATTTCATAGGTAATATTAGTTTAAAATAAAACAATTACCACAATGTTGTCAGCTCTTTTAAAAAGTTCCCAATTCCTGATTTAAAATTCTAAATTCACTTTCCATATTAATCAAATCCTGTGACAACGCCATCGCGAAAGAAAAAACTAAGCGTTTACTGTAAAACAACTTTAAAACTAAATATATACGAAATTAAACAAAACGGAGTCATAAAAATAAAAATTATTTGAATGTTTTCATGTTTACAAACGGATGCGACGGTTGTCATGGTAACAACTAATTTTAGTTCAGTATTAATTTTTATTATAAAATAGTCTTTATGACACCAAATCTTAAGACTATATTTGTATAAAAGATTACAATATTTTTTAGACGGTACTTTTCGCTTCTAGCCTCTCGATAACGTGTTGTGAATAATCGATTATAGAAATAGTAACTAAAAATTAGTACCTACTTTTCAATTTTAAAGAAGAACGGTTGATTAGAAGTAGATTCAATTTATTTATTTATACACATCTCGGCGTTACGTAGTACTTTTGTTAAACAAATATACTAAATTATCTAATAAATGTAATATTATTCATATTTCATTGATTAAAGAAAGTTGTTTAGGTGATATTCGGTTATCGAAATATTACTAGCTATTCGATTTTCACATTTCGTAGTTGTCAATACGCTCTTTTCATATGTCAACGTCATTTTTGAAAGTTTGACAAATTGATTTATTGTCAGCAGATGTAAGTTTTATAATACAATTATTATTCTAAATTCACACACCGCTTACCATATCGAAATAAATTTCATTAAAAAAATACTGGCATAGTTCAAGGAGTATTGGACCGTGAATTCACTGGAAATGTTGTCTGAAATGTTTGTTGTTTTGGAACATAACCTATAAAATGTTCGTTTTTGTCTAGATGGGCGATCCAGAGCTGCTGTCTCGGCTTGTACCTCACAGTAAAGACAATGCTCGGGCGGCTTGCAGCAAATGTGGATACGCCGGACATCTAACTTATCAATGTAGGAACTTTATCAAGGTATGAAGTAACTAATATTAAATAATAATGCCATATCATCATCTCTCGTATGCTACAAGTTCTCTGGTTCTTTAATGAATATTCCAGTTTCTATTATACACGACGCAACTAGTTTAAAACCCGTGTATGCGTTTCAAACTTTTTGCGTCAATATGACATAAACTCAAAAGTAACTTTGAGTTGTAGTTTTGTCAGTTTTGCGCTTAGGTATGAAAATGTTGGTTTTCGATTTTTGTTATCATTTTTTTAAATTTTTTTTTTTTATTTATACAAAAATAACATTACATAGGAAAAAGAAAAATAAGGAATTCTTTTTCTTTTTCAATCTAATGCTCCCTAGGAGTTTTAACAATAAACTCATTTAGGGACAAATAAAAAACACATATTCATTTTATTCTAATACGCACTGACATCACTTAGATCATAAAATAAACACAATATATACAAAAAACAGAACCAATCCAATGAAAACATAAAACCTAAAGAAACAATAAAGTGAATTATAACAGTAACAGCAAAACCATATATTATATCGACGCAAGTAGAAAAGGTATCATTCAAAATACTTATTAAAATAATATTTTTTCAAATTAGAGGTCCTGTTTCGATAGTTATATACAGGGATCTTAAACATGTCGGGTAACAAATTAAATTCGGAAATGCTATGTATTTTAGGGATCTTGTACCGAATTTGGGTTTGAAATGGACTTAAGTTCGTAAATTAAATTAAATTTTAAAAAAATCTATGCATCAACTATACAGGATGTAACAAAACTCGTAGTACAACCCGAAAACTGGTGAATCTACATCGTATTTGGAGACGATTGTATATGACTTTTAAATCTGAGCTTGACAAAAAAAATTTTTACTTCTCACAAAAGTTTTCACAAGTATGGCAGATTAAGTAAAATTATTCAAATTATTATTAAAACGCATTTTTCAATTTAGTTTTCTTTATGGATAGTAATAATTTGACTAAATACATGATACTTGATAACAATTTGCAAAAAAAAAAATCAACTTCGTACTCAATTTTCTCGAAAAAACTAGGGTCAAATAAAAAAAAAAAATATTCAAAATCGACTCGAAATATTATGTAGATTCACTGGTTTACCGCTTGTACATCGAGTTTACACCCTGTATATTCAGTACGACCCTTTTTGTGTGCTTAGGAGAAAGGTGCTTTTAAAGCATCCATTTGCGGTCAATCCGTTTTTAAATATTTTTTTACGAGTCATCTTTTGAATACAATTTTTTTTTCACAGAAAAACTGCAAATATGCATTATTCACTATTCACAAAAAAAAAAAACGGAATTTAAAAATATTTTACACTTCCCTATTGTGTTATTTTCCAGGTTGATCCGAATAAAGAGATAGTGCTGGATGTCAGCAGTACCAGCTCAGATTCGGAGACCGAGACAATCACCCCTCTGCAGAAGTTGAGGACTCAGGAACTGCAGAACAAACTCGCCACTCGCAAGGAAACCAAAACCAAGAAAAGGGACAGGTATAATTCAATAGACTTGTAAACCAAAATTTTCTGAGAATGCCAAAAAATAAAACAAAAAACTACAAGAACATCAGTTCAATCCGTTTGTAAATTGGATAATTAATAAGGGAGATATGGACACAGCAACCCTTGGTGGCTAGGCCATATACTACGCACGCCTCCCGAGAGCCACCACCATGCTTGCCTGTTTTACAAGGCATCAGGTTGACATTTAAACTAACTATCACGTCATTTCTCCGAACGGGTAGGCAGAGAGGATAGAACGCCACACCACTCTGTCCTGACATACTTCTCTTGCTTCCTCCACATTCATACATCTTATGCACGATTTATTTACGATTAGTTAATACTTGTATTTAATTAAAACACAAAGAGTTCTACACAGGTTTTTTTTTAATTATTAAAAACAAGGTGACGCGTTTCGTCTTATAAGGACATTATCAAAATCTGTGTAAAACTCTTTGTGTTTTAATTAAATACAAGTATTTACCTATAAAAATGGAGTTCTACGAACTAACATCCAAAACAATAATATTTACGATTATCATATTATTACGATTATGAACTGCCAATTTAGCCTCTTTTGATAAGCACTTATTAGATACTACCGACTTAAAGGCACCATTAACTCTGTTTTGACATTAAATTTAACATATAAATATGAATTAATCCTGAATATTAGTAGTAGTAGTAGATGAATGTGGAATGTAAAGGTTTGAAGAGAGGAAGAGTAACGTAAATTTTTTGTGTATATTTATAGATCAAGATCTCCGAGGGACAGAAGTGAGGGAAAGGAGGGGACAGCAAAGAAGAAGAAATCGCACAAGAAAGAGAAGAAAAAAAAGAAAAGTAAACATAAGAAGAAATCTCGCCGAAGTTCCGCATCAGACTAATTTAATATTATATTAAAATCAATATGGATGTTGAAAACCATGTCTTCATTCATAATTTTCGAAACAAAATTGTTGAAAAATACCCGTTCACAAAAACGCAACACTATTTGTCGTGGCCCCCGTGACGTCATAATTCGGTCTCGCTTCTATGTTTCACATTTTAGTTTCATAGTAAACGTCAAGGGCTACATGAATAGTGACGTAAAAGGGGCGTGGCCAACGCGGACTAGTGTTTTCGCGGTAATTTGAAATTGAAAACTTTAAAATAATTTTTAACCTATTAAAAATTAAGAAAAATTTTTTTTCAGTTAAGTATTTTTATGGCTTGTATGTGTAAAATTTCATTAAAAAATGTGATTTTTCTTAACTACATATTCTTATCCTAACATATACTTAGTTATATTATACACTGGTAAACTTATCATCTGTTTTTCTTCTTATATTATAACTACATTTATACACTATCACTATTAATTCAAATAAAAAAAAATATAATTAATAAAAAAAACTACTACTTTCCCTTATCCGCACCCAATGGTGCATAGGGTACTGCATTGGTACACCAAGTGCAGTGTATGTTGATCATTTTATTACATGAAGGTAGGATGATCAGTCTTACACTTCAGTACCAGTCCAAGGTATCACACATGAAATATTCATATGAAAATCTCATGTAAATAAATATTTCACATTGACTCCCTACAAGAATCAAACCCGCGACCTCAGGCACGGTAGCCAAATGCGCTACCACCATGCTACGAGGCGGACAGAAAAAAAACTACCGTAAATTTAACGATAATTTAGATTTCTGAAAAAAAACACATTATTTATGACATTGAGGTCTCAAGGATTGTTAAATAAAAGGTCACATTAAAAATTTTTTCAATTTGAATTTTTATTAAATAACTAGTTTATTTATCTATAAACTACTTAAAAAATATCCGAGATTTTTTTAAAGAGATACTTACAAATTATAAAAAAAAATCGGTGTGCGTCGGACCACACGGTGGAAGTTATACTTCTTTGGCCATTCTCATACACCCACTCACGCACAACAAAACAGACAGGATATATAAATGAAATATAAGACATTTTTCAATATTATTCAATATATTTATATTCAATATATTATACGTGACTTCATTACTGTTAATTCCGGCTTCAATATCAGTATCAATAAAAGTATCGATACTTGTATCAAAACAAGTATCAGATACAAGCATCAGTGACTGT
This sequence comes from Micrasema minimum, assembly GCA_022494985.1. Classification (NCBI taxonomy): domain Eukaryota; kingdom Metazoa; phylum Arthropoda; class Insecta; order Trichoptera; family Brachycentridae; genus Micrasema; species Micrasema minimum. The sequence goes on along the minus strand of JAGVSP010002270.1, from coordinate 92 downwards.
GGCGCCATTTTCTCTTAAAAATCAGCGTGGACGCGGTTTCTCGACCAACATCCACCCCCCAAAGTGTCTAACGGGCGCAAAGAAGTATAACT
>JAGVSP010002269.1:0-24441 GCA_022494985.1 Micrasema minimum | reverse complement strand
GGCGTTTGCAGGGTTTAAAGCCCTTCTTTTTGGCTGAGTTAAGGGGCCCAATTTAAAAATGTTTTAAAACATTCCCCATTCCGCTTATTACAAATTATTCACACCAGGTAACTTTTTAGATTTTTGTATTACATCGAGAATCGTCCACCAAGCGAGTTGAAAGCTCCCATCTATGCATTGAGTATTGGAAGTTAAGTATTTATTAGAAAATTACGTTTATTCTATGATCAAATGATTCATAAATGACCTTAAAACTTTTTATTAGAAAACTCGTTAATTTAATTTAAGAGTAAATAAGTCCTCGTCAAATTCCAAAACGATGATAAAATGGGTATTGATAGCAGTGTTTATATAAACATCACGATTTGATAGACGCAGAAGGTTTTGATGACGATTAAAATAGACGCCCATTCCAAAGTTTGTCCTGTAATTATTAGTTTAGCTAAACTCGACCAATTATTCCGGAATTTCTCGTGAATTCAGGCAAAAAAGGGCTCCGCTCAGGGATCCTATGCTGGGAAATGTACGATATGTTACTTGTTAGAATACTACTACTAATGCCCGCTGTATACGGGACAGTTTCTTGTTCAGAAAACTACACAGTTTCTTGTTCAGAAAACTGTGCAGTCTGTCAAACTTCTGTCAAAAGACACGCTAAATATGTGTATTTTTGAAACGCGAGTGTAAGTTATTATCGTATGTTTGCTCTCAGGAAATTGTATATTTATAATAATGTAAATATGTTATTGGTTTTTTACGTATTTAAAAGCATACAATAAACCAATGTCTACTTAAACGTTTACATAAAAAACATTAACTGTCATGTCAGCTTAAATCTGACATAAGCACGCAGTTTTTTAAACAGTTTTCGTTGTAAACGGGACCGTTTTCAGACTGCATAGAAAACTGCGCAGAAAACTGTCCCGTATATAGCGAGCTTAATACTTTCCCTTATCCGCACCCAACGGTGCATAGGGCACTGCATCGGTACACCAAGTGCAGTATATCTTGATTATTTTATTTATTGAAGGTAGGATGATCAGTCTTACACTCCAGTACCAGTCCAAAGACACAACATTAAATATTAATACGAAAATCACATGTAAGTAAATGTTTCTTGTTAAAATACCTACTTTTCCGATAGGGTCTCCTGGAGGGATCTAGACATGTCCACATGCTCTACATAGGAGCGAACGTTGTGAAACAAGAACAATTTTTAAATATCACCCAAGTATATTGAAATATTCATAAATATTATTGATATCCCAACAGAGACAGAGAAACTCTGGAAACGAATGTGAGTTATTTAGGCGTTTACAGGGCTTAAGACCTGTTATTGGCTGGGTTAAGTGGCCACTTGATGTACTACAACATTCCCCATCCGCCCATCATCTGATAACCATATATGACAAATTTTTGAAACTACTATATATATTGAACTCGTCTTCGTCGTACCGCATTACATGATTGCCAAAAAATGCTTAACAATCTTCTTAACAGATGACACCAGCATAGAAAATTTGTGTAATCGGCGGAATGTGCAATGTTGTAGTACATCAAGTGGCCACTTAACCCTGAAAAACTTCAATCAAACGGTCATTAGCCCTGTAAACGCCTAGATAACCCAAATTCGTTTCCCGAGTTTCTCTGTCTCTGTTGGGATATCAATAATATCTGATATCAGCCCAGCAGGGGTAAAATCCAGTAATTTGTCTACGAGTATTTGTATACATTCAAAATGTTGTTGAAAAAAATATTAATAAATAATTTGCATCATTAAAATCTGTAAACTTAACTTAGTCGAAATGTTTTGTTGTTGTTAATTTTTTTAGCTCCAGATACAAGCAATTAACGGCAATACGCGGTATATTTATACGAAAACGGCGATTTATAAATTATCCAAAATAATAATGAAGATGTCCAAACGATGGGTGTATCAGGTCTCTGTCAAAATGCCTCATCTCTCGGCCATAAGTCCCGGTGGATTCCTCACTGCAACCTGCAGTCTGGGAACGTTTCGGAGAACAAGTTGGCTCCATTATCCGAGCCCGGAGCCGAACCCCGAGCCCGTGGAGCGGTGCCACGCCCGCGGTCCCTCGCCCATTGTTGCCCGAAGCTGTATTGAAATTTGATCAACAGTCCTTTATCTCCCCACAGAACGCATAAGGTGCGGGCAATTAACTGGGACAGCCCTCTTCAGATGCTTGGAATTTTGTATTTTTAATTTATTTATTAAGTTGATTTGGGTCCAGTTGTCTTTTGTATATTGGCAGGTTAGTAATACCTACATAATAATAATAACAATCGGCTAACTTATATAGCTAACCTGTTCTCCTCTATGGTTGCGAATCATGGCACCTAACCAGGGCCCAAGATAGCAGACTTCTGAGTGCAGAGAATAGGTGTCTTAGAAGAATTTTAGGTGTGCGGTGGTTTGACTTTGTAAGGAACACTGAGGCAACCCAACCCTTGGTATTTATTTATGGATGATTTATAAAGCGCTATTTTCGCGAGAAATCGCCTCAAGAGCGCTGTTCAATAAAGAGGCATGAACGGTTGGGGTTCTATTCTAGTCTCCTACAGTTACAGACTTACATCTACTTAGATCTACTTACTGACATCCGGCGAAGGCGTTTCCCCTGGCTGAGTCATATACTACGTATGCCTCCCGAGAGCCGCCACCATGCTTGCCTATTTTACAAGGCATCAGGTTCTCGGCGTCCTGGTCGTCCACTGTTGACAATTCGTCGGCAGTTTGCGTCAGAGCTGCGGGACGTGGACGTGGACTTGACTTGGGAGGATGCGCGGGAGCTGGCGGCCGATCGCTTGGCCTGGAGGCAGTTTGTAGATTCCATATGCACCACATAGGGAGCGGATATGGTATGATGATGATGATGATGATGTTTGTGATATTTTTTTTTAATGCTTTGTGGCTGTCAATAAATCCGAAACACGAAAATGTTTAACGCCAGTAATCCGATACAAACAGAGAAACCAGTCGGTAAGTTAGAAAATGAGTTATCCAAAGTTTATTTGTCTTTTTACTGTTTACGTTTTTCGCGATGCTTTGTCGGTAATGTCATTTTTTGTCAGGCCTATACCAGGCCGTGTAGCCAGGACAGGCGGTTCCCTGGCAACCCTTAGCCCCGGGGTAGGGGGGCCCGGGTAGTAAGGGGGTGGTGGCTGCTGGCTGCTGGCTGGAGTGAGGAGTACAGCAGACAGTAGGTAGCGGGTAGGGATGGGGTAGCAACAGGTTCCCGCCGCGTCTGCGCGGGCTTGGGAACTATCCAGATGGAAAATTACAAACAAATAGGTCGTTACGAATGTATGAAAACCAACGTCCCATAATAGTTTTATTTAAATGAAAAATAAACAAAATAATTCGGTGAAAAACAATAAGGAATGATGACAGAGATAAACACTGTTTTGAAATGCTATCTCTCAGGCAAATGTGTGGAAAAACCATGTGTGATAGGTGCACTAATGTCGAAATTATAGCAGAATTATAGCATTATCGTCAAAATTAAGTAAGTTCGGAAATGGGGAGCGAATGAATGATGAAAGAACGGCTAAAAGGTATAACGGTGCGGGCATGTCTGGTTGTACAAGCCGAGAAAGGCCGAGAAAGACGTGGCATGATAAAAAAAAATAAATAAAAAAAACAACGAATATTTGAAAGTGGCCGTGTGGAAAGCCCGGAATAATCGACGTTCGTGCATGAGAAGATGTAACGTGGAGGAAGCAAGGGAAGTGTGCCAGGACAGAGTGGTGTGGCGTTCTATCCTCTCTGCCTACCCCTTGGGGGAATGGCGTGATGGTTAGTTTGTTAAAATTCATTTTAGAAGCACTCACTTTGTAGAGTTATGCATTCTAATCAACTCTCAGTCTTGCACTTTCTTTACGCTAACACATACAAACTACACTAATACACAACAGGAACACATTTTTTAAAACTTTGTAGTATTTTGTTTCTTTGATTTCCTTATTTTTTTGTTTTTCTGGCTTTCTAAAATAATACATTCATAAAATGTGAAATTTGTTATTATTGGCCTCATGATTAGCTCATTTATTATATGTATAAATTAAATATCACTTTATATTATGTTCAAGGCTGTTTATTTGCAATGCATACATATTATTAAAACAATAAAATAAAATACTTTCTACTGAGTAATAAAATTTATTTATTAATATTTTCTCTCTTTCTCATTTTAATTCGAACCTGATCTGAAATATCTTGATAAAAATAAACATTTTCAGCTTGTGGCATTTTACATCTAGAATTGGTTTTCACAAATTATTGATTAAATATTATGTACTGTATACATATCGTAGAAGGGTAGGAGTAATGTGTAATGCAATGCGTCCTTAAATAGATGGAACTTCATAAATAAATATAAAAAGTTAACAAGCAGAATAATCCAAATAAGGAACACGAGAGAATGTGTTGCATCCTGCAGTATAATTCATGGTATCATTCATCTCTCGGTAAATACACGGCTGAATGATTTATTCACAAGAAAAAACACTGTTTCTTCGCATTCTGGTCCCAATAAGGTCCGCTGTCCCCGGCCGGTCTGGCGGTCTCGATAAGGTCCTCTTTTCCCGACCGGTCTGGCGGTCCTGGTTCTGGGCCAGAGCGGAGGTCCTTTTTAGGACGACCAAAGTATTCATTCAGGATGAATCCTGACTACGAACTAGCAGAGAGTATATTGAATCGATAATACAGCTTTCCAAATAAGGAAGGGTTGATGGTTCTTGCTATTCTTGGACAAATTCCATACTCTTGGGTTTTTCCTCCTTTAGTAACATGTATTATATTGAAGAACGTGTTTTTGTTTTGTAAAAATACGTACGATTCTTATTATTAAAAATGAATCTCATTATTAAATTGTCTGTGACAATCATATTATCTTTTTACATACCAGTATTTCTTTCAGTTTATTTCATTCTTGATTATTTCAAAGTAAAATAAAATTCTACACTATGGGTAAAGTGTAAATTCTACACTATGGGAAGGTGTAATGAAAAATGATTTTAAGCCTTGGTGTTTGTGATGTCTGTAAAATAAATCTTTAGTGATAATTTGAATTAACATTCTTCATAATGTATTATGGTACAAACAGATTCACCTGCTAACTAAGTGGAACATTTAGGAATGTTTGTTCCTGTCTTCCATTGTTCGTGCGGTGAATACTCCATTGACCAGTGGAGCATCAGGGACCTGTATATTATGTAGAGTTGTACAGAGCCCAGGTGCCATATATGGCTCAGTATATTTTACTATATACACGGTGTAACAGAACTCGATGAACAGGCCAGTGAATCTACGTCATATTTGGAGTCGATTTTGTAGAATATATTGTTTTTATTTGATCCAAAATCCTTTGATAAAATTAAGTACGAAGTACTCACAATTTTTTTTTCGACAATTTTTTGCAAATTATTATCAAATTGCATTTATTTAGTCAAATTAATTCTATCAAAATTTAAAAAAAAACGCATTTTAATAAGAATTTGTGCAATTTTACTTAATTATTTTTTTTCAAGCTCAGATTAAAAAGTCATATGTAATAAACGGGTGGTGGCCCAGTGGGTAGCGTCGGGGTCTCTGAGTCCAGAGTTCGTCGGTTCGAATCCCCACTTCGACACAACTCGATTCCTATTTTCAAGCACAAGCCGCTTAGGCTTTATTGAAAATAGTATTTACAAATCGAAATATGTGCAAATATCATAAGATTGCATAGATTTCTTTAAAAAATAAATATATATATATATATATATACATTCGACTCCAAATATGATGTAGATTCACCAGTTTTTGGGTTGTACTACGTGTTTTGTTACTCCATGTATAATATAATTTAGTCTATGGTGTCTTCTGCCTTCCACAGACATTCCCGACCGCGGAACATTCTCAATGACAGACAGCAAAAAACTAAAAGGTTGACCGTCACCATACCGACATAATTACCAGAAGACGAGTTGATACTTGACTTACTTAAATGACCATAATATATGCATTCATATAACTTTTTGCGAATAGAGAAGAATATATATGAAAGACAGGGTGTAGGTGTGTCGAGCATAATCCACCACGTGACACGCGGCCGCTTCCCACACAAACGTATTCCTCGATTTTCTCCCTGGAATTTAACATTAGAGCAATGATTTTTTCACACATGTTAGATATTGACCAGATGCGTGCTTGCATTGTCTTTTTTTATTGATATTTCATTTGTATGCTTTGCAATTTTCTCAACAGATGACACCAGCATAGAAAATTATGTAAAAGCGGAACGACGAAGACGATTTCAATATAAAGTAGTTCCAAAATTTGGTTATCAGATGATGGGCGGAATGGGGAATATTGTAGTTCGTCAAGTGGCCACTTAACCCAGCCATGACAGGTCATAAGCCCTGTAAACGCCTAGATAACCAACATTCGTTTCCAGAGTTTCTCTCTCTCTGTTGGGATATCAATAATATCTGATATCAGCCCAGCATGGGTATAATCCAGTAATTTGTCTACAAGTACTTGTATTCATTTCAAAAATGTTGTTTAAGATCTCTTAATATATCTATATTTCGTTCAAATCGAGGTTTCAAAGATAACTTAAATCACGATTGAGTAGGTATTAGTTTGTTCGCCTGCATGAGGTCGCATGTTTGATTCCCGACGGAATTAATATGAAACATAGAAACGCGTATTTATTTCTATGTAGTTTTAACATAAAAATATTTCTTATATGATAACCTTGGACTGTTACTGAATATCTGAATGACATGTTACGACTATTTTGCGTTCGGAAACGAACGATCAAGATTCACTACACTTGATTCAACAATGCGGCGCCCTATGCACCATTGGGTGCGGATAAGAATAATATTTAGTGGTAGCTTGTACACAACGGAGTTCTGATACCAACTACCAACCCTTATGTATGGTAGTGAAGCGTGGTGTTGGAAAAAGAAGGATGAAAGTAGACTGAATGCTGTTGAAATGCGATCTATGTGTGGTAAGACTATGTATGATAGGTGTACAAATGTTTAAATTAGAGCAGAGTGCAAGGCTGAGATAAGCATTATCGACAAAATTAAGATGATGGTTTGGTCATGTGGAGCGAATGAGTGATGAAAGAACGGCTAAAAGAAGTTTAAATGCGAGTGTGCCTGGATGTAGAGGCCGAGAAAGACATGGCATGACCAAGTATGTCAAGTACTTGAAAGCGGACATGTGAAAAGTCGGAATAACCGGCGTATGTGCATGAGAAGATGTACGAATGTAGAGGAAGCAAAGGAGGTATGTGTGATGGCGTTCTATCCTCTCTGCCTACGTGGAAATGGCGTGATGGTTAGTTAGTTAGTTAGTTAGTTAGCTTGTACTTATGTACTTTAAGTCTAAATTCTAAATCATATTTCTTTGCGTTGGTTGTAAAATCATTAATGAAAATTGCCACTGAAACCAATAAAATAGCGCGTAGTAAGAAAGTTAAACAATGAAATTCTTTATTTGTGCAAGTGTTTTTTAATAAAAACGATTAAATTACGTTGTCCGGGAATGTAGTTACGTAATAATATATTTTTGTTTTCCAACAGTAAAATACCTTTAGCGTGAATGAACATTTGCGATTTTAGTTTTTAAAAAAAATCGGCTTTTGGAGTGGGGCTTAGTTACTTTAATCTTTAGATACCTGCATTAAAAAGTACATAACTAGAAAATACACATATTATTATTTATTTTGACGTGATAACGTCTAATAAATCGATGAACGCCGGCTGCACACACGAAAAAGCCTGACTCATTGTCACGTTCCGCCTGAGCCGAGTGTGCAAGCGAGAGCGCGGAACAAGCGATAGAGAGGCACGATCGGCCTAAGCGTTCGGTTTGTGACGCATCTATCTCTCTTCCACTCCATTGGCCGATGCGTCCGAGTAGAAAGGAGACAGCAGCAGCACACAAGCTACAAAGTGAAAGTGAAATTATCGAGTGCAAAAAAATGTTAATTAATGGAAAAAATTGTAATTTTCATTAAATTCCTGCTTTGTATTATACAAAATAATGATAATTCAGTAATAATAATATAATTTAATTCATAAAAGTATGCTATTTTTCATCAATGTTTTCTTATGACGTTATCACGTAAAATTATCGTCCGTAAACCGACTTTACAGACAATTAAAAGTTTTTAAAATGGATTTACCATCAAATTTTTTTATTTAATGAAAGTGGTGTAGTAATAAGGAGGTTCTATAAAATAATGACTGGCAGAACTAAGTGAAATAATTGTATGTAGTTACTTATTTTAATATTTTTATGTCTTATAACATATATATTAATTTATTTGATAAATGTTAATTTATTTGTTTGTGACATAATCCCGGTCATTACCTTTATATAATTTTATTAGTGTGTAAAATGTATAATGTAAGGATAAGAATAGATAGGAAATTAATGATAAAGTGTAATATAAATAACTAGTCTATTTTAATGTATATAGAAATGAATAAATAATAAAAAAAATAATAAAAATTAAAATTTTAAGACCTTTTACAACACGAGTACACAGGTAAAGGTATAGAAAATAAATCAGAAAACATGAATTCATTTAAAAGTAATCAAATTAATATAGCTTTTAGTCTGTTTTACTTGGTCAAGTTTATTTAATATGAAAATTAAATAAAACTTGAATAAATTCGTATTTAGTAGCTTAAGCCCGCTTTATACGGGACCGAAAACTGTTCGCTTGCAGTGACAGTGCGCTTGATTCGGCGAAGACGATAAAAAATATGTCAGAAACAATAACAATCTTGAACGAGTAAAAAAAACCTGTATGGCCAAGATTAGTAGGAGTAACATTGTTCACCCTCGGTGGCGCCTAATCCTGGCGCCATGACCATCTCTTCTCAGTAGTTTGTCTCCAGCCTCGTCTCCTCAATAAACACGAGTGAATGTCTCTTTGTGCCGAGAGTGAATGTCTCTTGTCTCTCGTGTCTCGTCTCTTTATTCCTCCAATGATCTCGGGAAGGGAGACAATGCGGAATGCAGTTGCAGCGGGACCGCGGGAGATAAAGAGATGAACGAACAGGTACGGGGAGATGTTTCCTGGAAATTTCTACACTAGAAGTCGGGAACCTTTTGGTTTATAACCACCTAAAGACACCAAGAGGCCCGATAATAGATGTGAATTTTACTATAGTCTGTTAAATATAGCTTGATTAGAATGACAGCTGTCAAACTGTTTAATTTTTTTAATTTTAAATGGTTTTAAAGCTGATTTTATATAATATATATTGATTGATATGTGAAGCATTCCAGATACTAATGTTTTTTTTGTTTATTAATGTACTTCACTCGTTAGACGTCATTTCATGGTAGTATTTGTTTGAACCAAGTCCCAAACAATCATATCAGAGTTGATTCATACAGATTCTAACGTGACGAACTGTCATTATAATCAAGCTATATTTTAAGGACTATAAACATCAAGGGTTGAGAAGATCTCTTTTGTTTTTTGTGCAAGATTCACTAGATTCACGTTTCCATACAATTTTTTTTTAAATATACGCTTTCTAGGGTTAATTTCATAACACTACTTATTATCAAATTCCATCGCCATAAGACTCCAGCATTAAGGCCAATACACGAAACGTGTGACGTAGGTCCGTTGATGCCTGTTGATGACGTAGTGGGTAACTAGACACCTCAGACACGGTAGTATTTTTCAAGTATGGAATGTCACTTCTCTGAAATTCTTGTTCGAAGGTTTTTATCCAGAACCTTCATAGTGAGTCATGGCTACAGAATTTAGTTTGTAAAAAACGCAGATGCGTTTATTTTTTCTTACATTGTTTTGTTTTTAAATTTGTTTTTAAAAGCATTGAATTAATTATTAAAATATAAACCACTGCAAGTTGTCTACCTCTGACTTTCGCTAATAATAGTGTTAGGAAGATAGAAAATAAGATAAAATTCAAAAGAAAACAATGAAGATAGCTACGGCCAAGTGGCAATGAGTTAAGTGTTTTTGGGAATATTGTTTTTATTTTTTTTGTTTTAACCTATAATAGATACAGACCTAGATACATTTACTGCCGGTTAGGTATTTTGCTACCCCCAACAATAAATCATTATATTATTACATGAAATTTATGTTAGAAGCACTCACTTTGTAGTTATTCATTATAAACTATTTAAATGAAAAAACTTTGTTTTTAACTACTTTTTATTAAACTAACACACGAGGCAACACGTGTCTCCTTATCAAGAGTACAAAGAATGAATGATAAAGAGACACGTGTTGCCTCGAAACCGGTCGGAAGTTAGATTAATAAAAAATAGTAAAAAATAAAGTTTTTTTTTATTTAAATAGTTTATATTATTACAGTTTATCCATCTAAATCTAAATACTCTCGTGTGTTATATTTTGCGTAACAGTTTGGCCTGTTGTTACTGAATAACAATTCTTGTAGGTATCTGAAAAAAAAAACGTAATTTCTATAGATTTGATAATGTAATATGACTTTTGAATCAAAGCTTTAAATACTTTGTTCACAAATTCCTCATAAAATTTGATTTTTGTTATTTATTTTACCAAACAAATTACATTTGATAACAATTTGTAAGAATTTCGCGAATAAAAACTTCTTAGTCAATTATCTCGAAAAATAAAAAAAAAACTACAAAATTGACTCCATATTTTCATGTCAAATTTGACGTAGATTCACTTGTACATTTTTGTTACACAGTGTATGTAGACCTCCCGAGAGCCTTAACCATGCTCGCCTATTTTACAAGGAATCGTGTTCTCGGCGTCTTGGTCGTCCACTGTTGTCATTTCGTCGGCAATTTGCGTCAGGACTGACTTGGGAGGATGAACGGGAACCAGCGGCCGATCGCTTGGCCTGGAGGCAGTTTGCGGAATCCATATGCTATATGGTATGATGATGATGATTGTAATCAAGTTTCTATGCAGCTCATGCAACATTACATGCGTCTTTTGAATCTGAGCTTTAAATTTAAAAAAATGTAAGAGCTTTCAAAAGTACCGCAGATTTAGTAAAATGGCACAAATTCCTATTAAAATTTAATTTTTGTTATTGTTTTCTTTATGGATAGTATTTATCTGACCAAACTAATTATATTTTATAGCAATTTGTAAGAATTTCGCGAAAAAAAACTTCTTAATCAATTATCTCGAAAGAAAACGAGCGGTGGCCCAGTGGGTAGCGTCGCGGTCTCTGAGTCCAGAGATCGTCGGTTCGAATCCCCACTTCGACACGACTCGATTCCTATTTTCAAGCACAAGCCGCTTAGGCTTTATTGAAAATAGTATTTACAAATTGAAATATGTGCAAATATCATAAGATTGCATAGATTTCTTTTTATCTATAAAAAAAAAAAAAAAAAAAATCTAATAAATTGACTCCATATTTTCATGTCATATTTGACGTAGATTCACTGGTTTCCCGCTTGTACATTTTTGTTACACAGTGTATGCAGACACAGTGCATTCGCTTATTGCAGTATCTCGACAATGAGTAGCAACAGTCGCCAAATGAAATAGCATTATACCCTATCAAGATTTTGAACTTACACTTCTATCTTCTTAGGCATTTCCATCACCAAGTACCTACATGGCCGCCGCGCCGTGACCTCGTCCCTGACTCCGCGGCCCAAGGACGCTCGTGCCCGCCCCCGCCCCCTCCCACTCCACACCACCCGGACAGGGAAAGGTGTCTGGTGTCACTGTCGATCGGCGACACTAGCCTGGCACCTCTGGAGCTCAATCACAGATAACTATCGACGTAGTTAAAAACGTGCTAACCACGTGCTAACGCTAACCATTTGACCGATCACAATGAACATACGTTCATACCACGTTCGCGTTGCCGAGCACCATAGATGATAATAAATATCACGGCTAAACGTCAAACGTCAAATCAAGAAAGTCAACGCGCTTGTCGGATTGTTTATTATGTCGACTGCTTTTCTCAATATTTGGCTTGCCGAACGCCGGCTAAATGCAATACGGCACTCGAGAAAGATTGAAAGAAGATATGTGCGAAGAAGATATATCTCGGGAAATGGCTCGCGACTTGATGCGCTCGTTTAATAATCCCGATCGATAACTTTTAACGCGTGTTCCATTGTGAGAAATCGTTATCACGTCGCTTATTATCGCGTCGATAGTGATCTGTGATCGAGCAACTGGTACCTGGTAGCTGGGAGGTATATCTACTATCTAGTATCTAGTGCATACTCTGATCTTCTAGGTCTCTTATATTCAGTTACTATGTACATGGGCAGTGGCGTGCTTTCCATACAGGCATAAAAGCAATCCCTACCCTACTAGCAATAAAAAGCGCAACTACCTGTAATTTAAAATATTGACCAAAATTCACAAATACTCCCAACTAATTTACCTTATTTAAACATACGCGGGGGGGGGAGACATTGACACTGACTATCCAATCGGCCAATAAATTCCGTGAAGCGCAAAGGACAATGGAGCGAAGCATGCTCGGCATCAGTTTAAGAGACCATGTCCCTAACGAGGAGATAAGAAGACGGACTAGAGTCATAGACGTCATAAAAGCTATCTCCCAGCTGAAGTGGACATGGGCTGGCCATGTGGCACGCCAGAATGAGGACCGATGGACGAAGCGCCTGCTGAACTGGAGACCTAGAGCTGCAAGGAGACCTGTAGGAAGACCACCAAGAAGATGTACAGATGACATAAAAAGTACTGCAGGATCCAGATGGCAGCTCGAGGCCCAGGACAGAAAGCAGTGGGCCAATATGGGGGAGGCCTATGTCCAGCAGTGGACGAACAATGGCTGATGAAGAAGAAGAAGAAGAAGAAACATACGCGCGAATATTCACTAGCCATGCTAAGCGCTGCGCCATCGCCAGCGCCACCCAATGAACATACAAAATCGTGTCAAAAAGCAACTACTAACTCTGTCTTTTTTCAATAGCAAATATCATCTTTATTCTCCGCATAAGTGTGAATGTGTGCGTTAATTTTCAAACCAATTGAGTCATTTAAGGGCAGTGCGTTTTGTGGTTGATTTTACTAGTGTTAAGTGACTGCCTATTTTACAAGGCATCAGATTCTCGGCGTCCTGGTCGTCCACTGCTGACAATTCGTCGGCAGTTTGCGTCAGAGCTGCGGGACGTGGACTTGACTTGGGAGGATGCGCGGGAGCTAGCGGCCGATCGCTTGGCCTGGAGGCAGTTTGTGGATTCCATATGCTCCACATAGGGAGCGGATATGGTATGAATGAATATATGGTATGAATAAGTGACTGCATTTTTGTATTACTTATATACGTATTTTTAAATATGTACCTACCTATTATACTAATAAAGGCATTTTTTTAAAATAAAGATATTTTAAATCTACGCATATACGTATAGGTAGGTACTAGTATGAACTACAATTTTCGAAATATTTGTTTCGTGAGATAGGTATATTGTTTATTTTTTATACTGCCTACCCTGATATAAAACTCTGTGTTCATGGGTACCTATTAACGGAATTAAACAAGTGCTGCACCTAATAGCGCATAGGGCACTGCATCGGTATACAAAGTGGGTGTGACTTGATTATTTTATAGCATAAAACTATATAGTTATGATGTCTACGCTTCAGTGCTAGTTCAAGGTATTTTAATTTTTTTTTAAAGTGTAAAAACACGTTAATATAACCTGCGACTTCATGCATGGTAGTTCAACGCGATAACCACTACACCACGGCGGACAAAGGTTTTATTAGCTTCTAAGTTGACTTAAGCCCGCTATATACGGGACAGTTTTCTGCGCAGTTTTCTATGCAGTCTGAAAACGGTCCCGTATACAACGAAAACTGTTTAAAAAACTGCGTGCTTATGTCAGATTTAAGCTGACATGACAGTTAATGTTTTTTATGTAAACGTTAAGTAGACATTGGTTGCTTTTAAATACGTAAAAAAACCAATAACATATTTACATTATTAGCTAAATATACAATTTCCTGAGAGCAAACATACGATAATAACTTACAATCGCGTTTCAAAAATACACATATTTTTAGCGTGTCTTTTGACAGAAGTTTGACAGACTGCACAGTTTTCTGAACAAGAAACTGTGTAGTTTTCTGAACAAGAAACTGTCCCGTATACAGCGGGCATTACGAACACAAGTCGTGGTGTTTCTCTATTCGCCATAAATGGCTCTCGTAAGAGCAAGTTGTAGAAACATCGTGAATTCATAATGAGCTGTGGAGAGTTCAACACACGGCTCTTTGTTACCACTCTAGTACCTACTATGGCGATCTTCCCTGCTGCAAACATTGTACCTATGTACGTTATATTAACACTATACCAACATACCTACAAGAGTACACTTTGTGTGTGTTCACGAACCGAAACTAATTCATTCAAAATAAGATTCTTCAGAAACATGCATATTTTTCATTAAATAATTTAAATAAAATATTGCAGAATAAACAACATTTTGAGTGTGTCAAAATACTTGTAGACAAAAACTGGATTTCACCCATTACGGGCTAATAATTACGATTTGACATCTCAACAGAGACGAGAAGTTTGGAAGGGAATATGGAAATCTAGGCGTTTACAGGGCTTATGACCTGTCAGTGGCCACTTAATCCAGCCAATGATAGGTCATAAGCCCTGTAAATGCCTAGATATCCATATTCATTTTCAAACTTCTCGTCTCTCTTGAGATGTCCAATTGTATTGCAGAATATTTTATACAACCGCCTCAACAGCCCAGGAGGCCTAATAACAGAGGGAACCAACATCACAAACACCCAGGATTGAGAATAATAACTTTTTAGGTTTACCGGAAATCAAACCCGGAACCTCCGTGTATTATTTAAGGGATGAAGAAACAAAAACCAAATATCTACGATAGCAATGTATCTGCCCCGTAGCATAATGGTAGAGCATTAGGCTATAACGTGAAATATTTATTTACATGTGATTTTCATATTAATATTTCATTTGTGATTCCTTTGGACTTATACTGAAGCGTAAGACTGATTATCTTACCTTCATGTAATGCACTTTGTGTACCAATGTAGTGCCCTATGCGCCATTGGGTGCGGATAAGGGAAAGTAGTAGTCTACTACCATTATCCGCATCCATTAGCGCACACGGCATTGCATTGGTACACCCAGTGCAGTGAAATTAAAAAAAATTAGTTACGCTTCAGCGTCAGCCAAGGTATCACATAATAACGTAATTTTTTCTCATGTGAAAATTACATTGAAATAAATATTTCATCTTGAACCCGCCGGGAATGGATACTAAATAAAATAAAAGATAAGTTATTAATACAATCATTTGCCGATGTCGATTTCGCCGGGAAAACTCTGAAAGACAGGATTAGAAACGCCCAAAGTAGGTAGAGCAACTTGCGAAGTCCAGGATGTTGTCAGGTGGGGAAGAGAAAGTAGAAGAAACTGGCATGCACATGTTGAGAGAATGGACGATAGTACAATAGCCTGCTCCGTGATGCTTGTCTGCCCACCTGGCCGCCCGCGCCGGCTTCCTGGACGACCTGCAAAAAGGTGGAAGGACAGTTGGGAGTCGATATCCCAAGAGGCAGCCTTGAATGAGAATAATACAGACCCTTAGGTCTATCTTAAGAAGAAGAAGATTTGTCCATGTCACAAAACCTTGTAATTTGGAGCATTTGGAAGCAAAATATGACACATTTCCAGTAATGGTGCATATTGGTAGAGTAAATACATCCTCTGAGATTGGTAGAGTAAGACTGATCGTCATGTCTCCAGGCAATACATAATCAAGACATACTGTACTTGGTTTGCTAATGTAGTTCTTGGTAAAGTAGTCTCTTATATTAGTACCTTGGTGCCACGTGGCGACGCGCGACGTGGCTTCAGGCCGTCAACTAACTGCTGACGAGATCTGTCTGCCACCGTCCACTGCCAGCGAGTGGCCTGACACCGCCTGACAAGATGACAGCTGGCAGCTGTCAAACAACGTCTCGACTACTATTACCGTCTACTTACCTGAATTTATTCAATTATTCCCTTCTTTAGTATTCTCATAACTTATGTATATAATGTACCCACAACTGTGTGGTATATTATCCCGGCATGTATTCCTCTTTTGTGTTGCTATGCAAGCAAATAAATTTAAAAATAAACAATACCCAGGTCAATATAGTGACTAAATGCAATTAGGGAAGATTTTGGAAGCGGAGATAAAATAAAATGTTGAAAAGCTTTTGTTCAGAGCTTAGAATTTGATGCAATGCTGCGTATTGAAGAAGTCACCATACATTCGAAGTACTATGAATTTTTGTTACAGAGGGTTCTTAAAATACATTAAATTTAGCGCAGCAGATAATTGTATTCTGTATTACATCAAATAGCAAGATTATATTATTTTTGTTTTACCTACTACGTAGATTCATTAATATAAGATGATTATTTGTATTGAACCCATACAAAGTACCTACCTACAATGTGTTTAGTATTCCCTCTTCAGATTCCATCAGAACAGTGATAAGTGGCAGTGGAGAGCTTGAAATATTGTCCTTCGCAGAAATGCTAATCTCCTTGTCAGGACGGGAATTAACATATGAAATTGAAAGCCACGAATCGGCTTAACTCCGCTGGCCGCAACATGCTCTGAATCTGTATTCAGAATTCTCAACTCTGATCGTCTGGCGCCTGAATAATGTGTGTTGAATTAGATTCATATTGATAATGGTGACCGAGCTCGTGAATTATTAAACCTCAAATGTGCAAAAGACGTATTCGTTTAACATCGAAGTATCAAATAAAGGTGTTGTGACGGAAGAAATGACGTCACGCGGGCGACGCGAGACGAACGAACGAGCCGAACTACACCAAACACGCTCGGACAATAGCTGAGAAATATTTTGACCTTCTGCGTGACCACTCGTCGATTTGGCGCAGATTTCTTCCCGCCAACTAAATTCTTTTTTTTATTTCCATTATCCATTCCTATCGTAGTTTAATTAGTTAAGTTTATTGTATTTTCATTGTATTTGCTTCTATTAATTATGTGTAATAAATGTGCACTGTAAAACTGTAAGTATCTTTCATTTATCTTTCTGTGCACCCACATAAAACAATAACCTCCAGGGTAACAATACCGGTGGCCCACAGTGTTTAGAATATGTGGTGAAGAGCACCGTATCCTTACTTGCTTTAGATAGGCATTATATAGCTTATGAAAGGTTTTAACTTCCTCGACGACGACCTTCCACTATTTTATTCTGATATTTCTGTTCCTATCTCTTTCGCCCAGCTCACAATCAGCCAACACATTATTCATGTAATGCTGTCTCGGCCTACCGAGAGGCCAAGCTACAGCAGGTCAAGATGCATACAAGGCTTTAATTGTTCTGGCTTCGAGAAGCCAGAGAGAACGACAAACATCCCACGCTAATCCTGGCTTTAACTGATTACCTTACAGCAGCCAAACATTATGGTATGTCATCACTAAAAGATCGTTGTAGTCTACACGATCAGATATATAAAATCTTGAGTCTTGAGTTGGATTGTTCTGAACTGATAAAGATTTAAAGCAGACTTTCTCGCCTCTTTTCTTTACCATCACAAATATCGAATTTGGGTAAAAATGAAACAATTTCAATCGGATATGTACAGTATATCATACAATGAGGATTTCGTTAGTATAGATTTATTTAACAATCGTTTAAAATCAAAGTAATGTTAGCACTAGAGCCGGAGTAATTCAATATATTTATTTGTTTTCTGATTCGATAGAATTCTTTTCATGAATAAATAAACTGTGCTTGTGATAAAGGGTTGCTTAGTCCACCGCATTAAATTGGTGCATTGGACTTTAAAAACTGTAAATATACCCGAATGGGAGTGTTTCTTGGAGACTGCCAGAACCCTTAAAGTATAAAAGATGATAAAGATTATGTTAATACTTTAATAAATACAGAAAACAACGCTTGATTAATGTGGGTCTGAGGTTGGAAAGAATTGAAGCTGAATGGCCGCTATTTCTTGCTATGTGAGCGTTGTGCATTACGAGTAGCCTCTTCTTGTAGTATTTTACTTATTATAAAAATTAAAATATTTTGCAAAACAATGCAATGTGGTGTAGAAATAACGAAATAATAACCATATTAAAACCTCTCATGTAGTATTGACGTGATAACGTCTAATAAATCGATGAACGCCGGCTGCACACACAAAAAAGCATGACTCATTGTCACGTTCCGCCTGAGCCGAGCGTGCAAGCGAGAGCGCGGAACAAGCGATAGAGAGGCACGATCGGCCTAAGCGTTCGGTTTGTGACGCATCTATCTCTCTTCCACTCCATCGGCCGATACGTTCGAGTATAAGGGAGACAGCAGCAGCACACAAGCTACAAAGTGAAAGTGAAAAAAATGATAATTTATGGAAAAAATTGTAATTATCAATTAACTCCTGCTTTGCATTATACAAAATAATAATAATTCAGTAATAAAATTTCAATTCAATTCATAAAAGTACCCATGCTATTTTTCATCAATGTTTTCTTATGACGTTATCACGTAAAATTATCGCCCGTAAACCGACTTTATAGACAACCAAAAGTTTTTTTTAAAGTGATATTTGATATACTACATATTTATCTACCATTTTGATAAGTGAAGAGTTAGTTTTCATAAGTGTTGGATGTATTAATTGTACATTAACTCACTGTAAATATTATGAAATGTGAATCTATTTCGATATGAATTCATTTTGGCAAAGTTACAACTTCTAGCGTGATTCTGCCGAGGATTCGCTGAGATGAAACAGCATGAATGTACATATTATAATATATTAACACTAACAAGACGCAGATATTTTTAAAGTCCGATTACGTCGGATACTATATTTGTATTGAGCCGTGTAATAATATTATTCCTAAGGTAAATATATTATGAATGAGTTCCACACTGCCAAGCCATTGCTAATCTGAATTGGAGCGAGCAGATTTTAAAGACGATTATGACAAGGCGATTAGAGATTTCACGCCAAACAAAATATTGCAATATTGTCAATGAAATACATAATAGAATAATATTTTTGATTTATCAAGGACTTTTAATCTGCCAAAGTAAGTGAGAGGATTTTTTAATTTTTTTTTTTTTTTTATCTTATAAAACATACATGTATTATATTCCCAGGAGTTATAAAAACTCATTTTGGGACCGGTATTATTCACATTTTTAATTACATATTGCACAATCAAAATTAACACATTCATCTTAATCCTAAACATCATATCTATCATTGAAAAACATATTTAAATACAGATCTTTAAGGTCTCTACTATGAATTGCTTTATTTATTTTTATTTCATGGGGTAGATTATTATATTGGGATCGAGAAATGTTCATTAGGGATTTTTTACCGAATTTTGTGGATCGAAATTTTGGAATGTGGAGGTTTTTTTTGAATTACGTGTATTGTGACCATGAAGCTCAGAGTTAAAATTGTGTTTCAAACTTGTATGTGCTGAATGATTCAATATGGTAAGTATGGTATTTGTGATTTCATGTAATGGTATTACTTTGAATGGGAGTTACAAATCGATACAAAGTTGCAAGAAAATATTCATTACCTATATACTCGTAGTTTAGATGGAATACCTACTACTACTATTACTACATTCCATTATCCGCACTCAATGGTACATAGGGCACGCCCAGTACAATAATTCTTGATCATTTTCTTACATGAAGGTAAGGTGATCAGTCAAACGCTTCAGTACCAGTCCAAAGTATCACACATCACCTTTACCTACTACAGGGACCAAATAATACGAAGAGGAAGCAGTGTTTATAATCATGGCAGCAGTGCTAAATGAACTTTGATTAAATAGATTTAGAAATAATATTTTTTTTTAGATATTATCGAAAATTAAACATTGTTTATTATTATTGTGAGTTCAGAAAAAAAATCGCCATATTATACGCTTCACTTTTTCCTTCAAAAATTAGGATTTTGCTAATTAGAGATTTTTTTTTCAAATTCCTCCAAAACAGTAGTTCAACCACCTTAAACTTGATGATTTTAAATCAATCGAAATAATTTTTATATCTTAATAAAAAAAAATACCTGTATAAGTATGTAGTAGAAACATAAAATTATGACATGTATTTATCTCCATTGTAAAAATGGTAAAGCTGCAATAGTTATGGCTGTATATTTGTGTTTTGACAATGAGGAAATCCACTGCTACCCGGAATTGAATTTTAAAAATGCTTTCGTGTAGACGCGAATATTTAAAAATTTTGAAGTCGGATGAAATATCTCAATAATTTACCCAAAAATAAATAAAAAATGTTGAAAATAGCATTCATTTCAAAATCTTAAACAATGACGTCACTCCTTGTATCTAAGTGTAGTGTTTTCCGTTTCCGTTTTTAAAGATGGCCGCCATTCACTCTCCCTAGAACAGCTGTTGACAGTTTAAGTGACAGTTGGCTGGAGAAATCGTTTGCATAGATTTTTGACAGTTTTGTTATTGGCTGGAGAAATATGTTAGCCGTGCCATGCCGTTAGTCGCCCGTTTTATGACGTCACTCCTGCAAAAATGACGCACTTAGTACATAGTAGTATTTGGCGCGGTATTTGAAATGTGCTACTTTAAAAAATCGTATCTTCATCAATAACTTTTTTTTTTTGCTTAGTTAAATAGTACGTTTATAGAAAAAAAATACTTTAGAAAACAGTGGATTCCCTCATTTATTTGCGTGGTACATAGATTTGATACGTGTTAGAAAACTTCTCAATTGATTGATCGTCAATGAATCATTCAAAGCGCTGTAAGATGTTTTTCATTCGTCAGATATTTCCATCTTGGCTGATCAGACAGCCACAAGCCACAATACGCACGAGTATTATTTAACACGATAACTTTACTTACGTCTACACTAACAGTCTGGGCTCTGCGGATATTAATAGCCGTTGAAATATAAATCACTCCATACAATTGGCTCCAATTTACTAACATGCATTATTAGCATCACCTTCGTATTGGCAATGAATGATCACACGATCATAAATCTCATAACTCTCCATGCGTCATGGTTCCCGGCCATGTGCCATGTGCCTGCTGCCTGTAAAGAGCTACTGGTGTTACCTAGGTGTAGTATGGGAACATGAGGCATGAGGGAATATGGATATTATCCTTGGCTCTTCCCAACCGACTTTTTACTAGGGCTGCTAGGCTATCAGTCATTATGGAGGAGGAGGGACGTCCATTTGGGTGTTCACTTTTTTCAGGTGATTGGTGGTCGCATACTTAACTCAGAAATTCTGATGGATGTAGGTCTGTTCGTACCTGATAATTATCTTCGACAAAGACAGCATCGTTTGTTTTTCCTGCCAATATGCAGAACCAACCTACCAATGGTTATGCCTGTTGGTAGAGCAATCTTGTTACTTAATCGCATCACCTCGGATGTCGACTTATTTCACGACAGTGGATCTTCCGTCAGGAGAGCACTTTCTAATTTGTAATTCCTACTACTGTACTACTGTAATTAATTAGTAATGTTACTTTCTGTTTTTTGCTATACCTTTAATATCTATTGCAGTATTATTTATAATTGTATTAAGAATGATTTGGATTTTTTCTGTTATGTTCTTAATATCTTTTAAATAAATAAATAAATAAATGTGTAAGACTGATCATCTTACCTTCATGTAATAAAAATGATCAAGAGACACTGCACTTGGTGTGCCAATGCAGAAGAAGTGGGAGTGCGGCTTGGAGTAGCGGGCGCCGCATTCAACAGTCTGAGAGCTGTCTGGAGATCGGATGTTTACTACAATGAAAGCCCCACCCTTTCCCTAGACTGCTTTAAAGACTATTGAGTCTTTTTTCAGTACAGCCAACTCTACCGATTTTTTCAACAAGCTAAACCGCGATTTTAAGATTGTCAGTGTGATAAAAATACGGATGAATTTACGATTATGTACGCGAACAAATGCTTTCATTGTACCCCTACCACCGTCTCGGCTTATGTTTTATAATTGTCATTGTTTCCATCACCCAAACCAACCAGAGTCGGCCCAAATTAACATTGGTAGGGATGTTAGTTTCTACCCCGATCATATTCTGATATGGAGAAGTTTTTAAGCTTATCAAGTCTTGAAAAACGCAGATGCATTGCGGATATAATCTGCATGTATAAAATTATGAACTGTCTCATTGATGCCCCTGAAATTTTGGAAAATATTATTTTTAACGTTCCCACCCGTAGACTAAGAAATAATGAAATGCTGTTCCTCGGTCATCATAGGACCAATTATGGCGCACAGGCACCTTTACCCAGAATGATCAGGCGGGTGAACGATCATCAAGATCTTAATTATTTTGGTGTAAGGATGTCTTCCTTTATAAATCAGCTGAAGAATCTGTATAGTTAGCTTATGCATTGTACTTAATTTAAAATATCTATTCTTTGTCTTTGCTGTTTATTTCTGTCCTTGCAATTTTTTTTTCTTTGTAAAAATTTTGTGTATCTATAATGTTTATAATAGACTTTGTCCGTCAATAAATAAATACATAAATAAATTAGTAATTACAATTACCCGTGTGGAGACCGGTATCCCGCCTCGCCAGGCCCCCCATCCCAGACATCCATCCACATCGGATGTTTACTCGGTTAAAACAAGATCCGCCTTTATAACTCCTGCATATCAAAAAAAATATACTATCTATATTATATCTATCGGTGTGATATTAGCCGCCATTGTTACGGTCGGGCCGTGTTTCGGATCAGACCTGAATGGTTTCCATCTCATCCAGCACCAGTACAGTAACAATAAAATCAACCATCTACACTATATTATATAATATGTAAATATTCAGAAGTCATTCATCACGGTTCGTGGTAGGAGCCGTGAGTCGTGACGGAACACGATATACAATACAATACATACATACAATCACACGCAATGTTTATCCGCACTAACGAGGAATGAGGAATGATAGTTTTTACATCATCATCATCATCATTCCATATCCACTCCCTATGTGGAGCATATGGACTCCACAAACATACAGGTTTAAATAGAGTAACAAAACTCGTAGTACAACCCGAAAACTGGTGAATCTATAACATATTTGGAGTCGAATGTGTAACTTGGCTTTTGTCCGAGCTTGAAAATATTTTTCTATTTTTCTTCTCGTAAAAGATTTCATAAGTACTTGAGATTAAGTAAAATTGTACAAATTCATATTAAAATGCTGTTTTTGATTTTGTTTTTTTTTTATGGATACCCAGTATCAATTTGATTAAATACATATTTGATAACAATTTGAAAAAAATTAACTTCGTACTCAATTTTCTTAAAAACTGTGAGTATAATTTTAAAAAAACTTCCACAAAATCGACTCCAAATATGATGTAGATTCTCTTGATACCCACTTGTACGAGTTTTGCTATACGCTTTATAAAGCCAAAGTGCTTTTGAAATTGTACTTTGGGTATTTTAAGTAGGTCGCGTCATGTAAAAAGAACGCTGGCGGTCAAGCTGCGCATAAGCGCATTAGGCGATTATCGGTCTTATGTGATACGCGGGGTGGGCGGGTCACATGCGCAAACACACCCCCTCCACTTTCTTCCAGCGTTCTTTTTACACGACGCGCGGGTACGTCTTCCAAGACTGATCATCATACCTTAATGTAATATAATATCGAGATACACTGCAGAGTTTGTTGGCTAACGTGCCCCAGTCAAAACATGCCAAGATTTTTTTATTCAGGTAAACTTGATTTACCCTACACAAAGCGAGCACCTGCCACTGCAAGATGGATTACCAGTGAACTCTGCGCGTATAATAGTTCACTTTCGATTACCAACAGTCGCTAGACCGTCACATCTCTAGCCACTGTCCATTGCACCGCGTTCTACGCGCGGGTCAAGTATACCCAGTCTAGTGTAGAATGAGACATTCCACCGTAATAGTCCAGTGTTGGACATCGGCCAGCAGAGGCGTGTTAACCCTTTACTCAGGTAAACTTGATTTACCCTACACAAAGCGAGCACCTGCCACTGCAAGATGGATTACCAGTGAACTCTGCGTGTATAATAGTTCACTTTCGATTACCAAGTGTAGAATGAGACATTCCACCGTAATAGTCCAGTGTTGGACATCGGCCAGCAGAGGCGTGTTAAACCCTTTACTCAGGTAAACTTGATTTACCCTACACAAAGCGAGCACCTGCCACTGCAAGATGGATTACCAGTGAACTCTGCGTGTATAATAGTTCACTTTCGATTACCAACAGTCGCTAGACCGTCACATCTCTAGCCACTGTCCATTGCACCGCGTTCTACGCGCGGGTCAAGTATACCCAGTCTAGTGTAGAATGAGACATTCCACCGTAATAGTCCAGTGTTGGACATC
>JAGVSP010002268.1:0-87366 GCA_022494985.1 Micrasema minimum | reverse complement strand
TTTAAATTATTTTAAAAAAATTTTTTTCAGGTAACAATTTCCAAAGGGCCTTTTAATGTTTATGCTTTTTACACCACTTGTAGTTTCACTTTTTTTTTTGTTAATTTTACAATCTGATTTTTAATATTTTTAATGCAATGTATCTCCCTTTTTAATTTGGAAATAAAAATCGTATTATTACAGATCAATAACATACTGGATATGTGACTTTATTCAGAAGGTTAGAAGTTTCTGCTTAAATTATGGAAGTGAAGTCAAGCCAACGATTCACGTAACTTACAAGTATTTCTTTTATAACGTTATTTTATCAATGAATTAAAAAAAAATACCTAACGTTTTTCGATGTTAAAGTGATAACTTAGAGTTTATTCGAATTAAATAATTATTCTTCAACTTTGTGTGAAACTCTCACCAAATGCTAAAATTAATATCACAGTGTATTTTAAAATCTAAAAAATCCATTAAACTATTGAGTCTTTGGTTACATTTAGATTTTATAATATTACGGATAAACTAATACAAAAAATATTTATCACAAAAAACATGAATAATATCTGAACAAAAACATTTTGAGGACTCATTAAGAACAGTGTAAGCATTGTGTTAGTTTTAAATGGTCTGAAAATATAATATGTTGGAGCCGTCTAACAGGTTTAGTATTTTGTGAAATTGACGCGAGACTCACGTCTTTTATCGCGCTTTATTATCCTGTTCAGTCTTTGTATAATTAACACTTTAAACTGCCTTAATTTACAGCTTTCTTTTCCAAGTAAACCTAAAGACCGTCTCTTTTTTTCAGCGGCTGATGGGGTGACTTCAACCCTCTGCGTCTCGGTACCACAATGATGGGTACAAACTGATGTGCTTAATTGGCAAACTATGGAAGGACACGTGAAATCTCGCTATTCGGTTCGTTTCGAGACACGTGCGAATATGCTCTTAATTGGGTGTTCTGAAGGAAGCTTTTTTCTTTATTTCCCTCATACGTGATTCTATTCTAATTGGTTTATATTTGAATCCGTTCGGGAACGAATTCTAACGATTCGTTATTATAGGCTAAATGAGCCATATTAATAGCACCACACGCAGAGCGGGCGTAAATAATGTTGAATAACTTATTCATAATAAACTTCTCGTATGCTAATACCATTCATTGGAGATGATTTTCTATATGGAATATTTTTAAAGAGCTACTGATTACATATTATACCTATCACTTTTATTTTAGCTACTCTGTTTTATGAATTATTACAGAATCGACTTTTTTTAAAATAAGACTGCAATTAATTCATACAATTTTCCAAAGATAAGGGTAATCTATTTTCTATTATTAATTTTTCATTTATTTTGAATTGAAATTAATTCCTTAAATTCTTTGTACGAAACTGGACCAAACATTTCAATTTTTCATTAATTTGTCGGGTATATCACTACTAGTACTAGGTATCCTTATAATCAATAATGAGAATACACCTATTGAAGTGGAACTAAAGGGTTTAACCAACGGGCTTTGGTTTTTTTGTACTTATTTATTCGAGACAGGTTAATAAAAGAGATAAAATATTAATTTCGAACTGTCACAAATGTCTACTGGGATTGGAACAAAACGGCACTTGGCAGTTTGTGTTGACAGGTGGCGCGCTGATTACGCGCGCAAACCACGTGGTCCTCCCGCCTTCCCTCCCCCGCAATAATTCGTTAGGGTGGATCCCCCCTCCTTCCCTGCTTCAGAGTTCGGGACTAGCGGGGGCGGAAAATAGTAAATTGCTTCATACAAACGAGACGGTAAACATTGTAGGTGGGTAAAACGATAGAATCGATGCGATGGTGAAAAAGTAAGGACTCAAGTTCAAAGACAAAACCTTTCTCAATCATTTACAAAGACGCATATCATTTTAAATAGTGAATGATTTCCTACTGCACTTGCGTGCTCTACTTTAGTTAGTAATAGGCGAATGCGAATGTGGGTAAAAGAAATGGAAAAACAACACAATAATGAAGTGGAAGTTATTTAAGAAAAAAAAGTTTTTGTTTTGTTTTTATGATGAAGCTAAAAATATGAGATTTACAGGTTTAAACTGATCAATCCGCCATTTCACTCAATTTTTAAATACAACAGTGCAATTGAAACGGTAGCAAATGGTATCTTCTTCTTCTTTCACACCACGTTCGCTCCTATGTGGAGCATGTGGACATCACTAGATCCCTCCAGGAGCACCAGCCAGCCCTCTCGCCTCCTCCCACGCCAGACTCGCATCCATCAGCAAACGGTAAAACTATCATTATTTCCTAAAAGTAACTAAATGTGTCTACTATACGTCTCCACTTGCTCCTGAAGTCCTGTCTAGTCTTTCTTTCATTTTCTAATGTAAAAAAACAGCATTTCTCTCCATATAATCCAACCACTTTAATTTAGATTTCCTAAATCCTGACTTTTTAATAAAAAAACGTTTCAAAAATTACCTTTTTCCTTTAAATAAATTTCCAATTAAACATGTTTAAATATAATTATTAACTATTAGAGCAAAGAACAATCTATATACTAACTAAACTAGAGAATAGTCCTTAAGACCCATGTTTCCCCGTTGGTCCATGATTAGATCTCAGAGCGATATGACGAGTGAGCAATTTAAGTTATCTGAACAAGAGGCCTGCTAAAATTAATTAGTTTATTTATTGAGAAAACGCTTTCTACCCAAATATATTTAAAATTTAAATTAAAGCTTTAGGTAAATGAAGATCAGTTAGCAAGTGTAGTGTGTTATAGTTTAAAAAATGTGTTTAATAATCTCATAAACACAAAGAAGGAACCTAATCTAACCAAACTGTAGTAAGGTACGACGCGACGTCTTAATTGCAATAAGATTTGGTAAAAAATCAATCAATAAAGTTGTTTAGCAAGTACCTACCTCAAATTAAAAAATTTTTAATAATAATTATTTCATGTACATATTTATTTACTATTTTTGGTTTCTATTTAAGATACAGTTGTGGTGGAAGAAATGACGTCACGCGGGCGACGCGGGACAAAACGAGCGAACCGAACTCCACCGAACGCGCTCGGACAATAGCCGAGAGACATTTTGACCTTCGTTGCGACGACACGTCGCTTTTGCATAGATTTCTCGCCGCGATTAATTTTTCATTTCCATTATTCATTTCAATCGTAGTTTAGTTAGTTAAGTTTATTGTATTTTACATTGTATTTTCTTCTCGTTAAATTCTGTGTAATAAATGTGCACTGTAAAACTGTAAGTATCTTTAATTTCTCTCTGAGCACCCACAAAAGATAACCACACATTGGTGACCCCGAGTAATTATTTGATGTATATCAAACATTATGTACCTGTATATTATGTGGCAATGGTGGGATAGCCCCGTGGTAAAGTCGCGTGGCGAACTTTGAGTCTTGAGATGTCAGAAAGGAATCCCTACTCCGCCACGACTTAATTCCTATTTTTAAGCTCTAGCTTGAAAGTAGTATTCTCAAACTGAAATGATTGACAAAATTGTAAGTTCACTCGTTATTTTTCTAAAAAATAGATGCCTTTAACTTTGTAATAATATTGTTATTATATAATAATATTTTAAATTTGTCTATAAAATATTACATTAAGGTTCTATTAAATTTATGTTTTATAGTATGTTAAGATTCTGAATATAGTATGTTAAGATTATAATGACTTACTAGTGTATATAGTATGTCCTGTAATTGATTACTACTGTAAGCATATGCTCGATTTGTATACATAAACCGGAAAAAATCGTGCAGAAAACAAATGCAAGGTACTAATTAATAAATTTTTTAAAAAATAAAAAAAAAAAACATCTATGAAAATACATTGTTAGTAAATATTCTGATACGGGCCGCATAAGTGAGGCACAGATACATCCAATAACTAATAAATAAATCAAATTACTGTAATTTGTAAAAAAAAAAACACAATAATTTAACTTTTTTGTTTGTGCTTAATATCCTCATTCTTGAATTAAATAAAACATAATTAGTAACTAAATTTAATTAGTCTTTATTCCGCCAGAAGAAGCAATTAGTTCTTAATGTGTTTTTTAAATATTTGATTCCAATACTAAATGTGTTATTAATTATACCAAGAATCCCGAAAACGTGACTCTAGTAATGAAAGAGGAGTCTTGTGTAAAAGTGTACTAACATAACATACGTCATTATTCCACGGATATACTCATAAAGTAATAAAAACGTCGTAAAAAAGTCAGTTTCACATATAAATAAAGTTAGACCGGGAAGTAATATTTCCGCAATAGTTAATGCGTTATTCCCCAATTGGGAATTATTGGAATAGGCCGTAAACATAACGGTCAGCGGCCAAATACTAAATTATTTTGAGTTGTAGCCTTAATTATACACAGAATAATGGATCTGTCAATGCTAGATCATAAAAAGGAACATTAGGGATGAAGGATAATAGGAAGAAAGAGTTTACTTCTATCTCGCGTAAAATAATATTAAATGTTGCCGACTTGGTGAATATTAAACGGAACCTTCTATTACATAATATAGAACATTTTTGTACTTAGTAGCAAAGAAACTAAGGAACTAGTGTTCCAAAACTGGGACTTTGGTACTAATGTTTAAAATAGTTAACTAAAATGTATGATTGTGATTTGTATAAAATATCCTTCATTCATTGTCTTCTCTATCCATTTCCTTCCTTCCTCTTTTCCATTTCCCGATGTCAATTTTTAATATATGGATCTTGTAAATAATGCAATGAAATTCACCATTAACATTATTGCACCAAAACTCGGTACAATAAATGATCAAAATCACTTAAGGTACTTAAAATAATTAAGGGTTGGTTGGAGGATACGCTGAAAAGCAATAAGCCCGCCCTTGTACTCTTGCTATGTAATTGTACATGAAGTTTTACATAAATGAAATGTATTTGTAGTTTATAATGGAAAAATAAGTACG
Source organism: Micrasema minimum (assembly GCA_022494985.1). Taxonomy (NCBI): domain Eukaryota; kingdom Metazoa; phylum Arthropoda; class Insecta; order Trichoptera; family Brachycentridae; genus Micrasema; species Micrasema minimum. The sequence goes on along the minus strand of JAGVSP010002268.1, from coordinate 82,412 downwards.
TAAAAGTTGTAAAACATGTTAATTTTCATTTTTTATATTTAAATGACTAAACAGTTATAATTCAAGCTTTGATTCAAGAACTGAACTGTTTCAATACGCTCTGACAAGGCGAAACTTATGTTGAATTTAAAAAATAATGTTAATCAATCGTTCGTTTTAGTACTATGTAATAATAATTTATTACAATTTAGCAAGATAATGGCCGGTAGATAATTAAATTAATATTTTTTTTATTACTTTCAATCCTTGACATATTAAATCGACAATAGAAAAAACTACTTAAAACGTATACTAAAGTCATTTGCATCGATGGTAAAAATAAATAACTTAATTAGAAATTGTAAAATAAAACAATTGTTACTTTATAACATAAAATAGCGTTAAATAAAATGTTTGTTACATTTGTAAGAATTTTATGCTTACAGTTTTAGAATCAAATCTAAAACCGCAAAAAAAAAAACGTAGTAAAATATAAAAAAATTCTAATTATAAAAAAATACAAGTGTTTTTATAGACATCCCATTACAAGATTTTAATTATCAGTAGATCGTACTTACCTTTTTACGAAACCACTGTCACTTTAAGTAAAAATAAAAAATAAAGAGCGAATGGATGATGAAAGAACGGCTAAAAAAATATATGATGCGACTGTGCCTGGATGTAGAAGTCGAGGAAGGCCGAGAAAGACATGGCATGATCAAGTAAAACAAGTGCTTGAAAGTGGGCATGTAAGAAGTCGGAATAATCGACGTGCGTGCATGAGAAGATGTATGAATGTGGAGGAAGCAAGAGAAGTATGCCAGGACAGAGTGGTGTGGCGTTCTATCCTCTCTGCCTACCCCTTATAATCTAAAATAATTTATTAAACATAACAATCTAAAATAATTTTGCAAACTTAATTTGTGTTTTCAGCATAAATTAAGGTAAGTAATTAATTCAGCATCTATAAATTTAATTAAAAATCTGCTTACCAATTAGAGTTTCCAATTAAATTGTAAAATTATCTTAACTCACAAATATCACTGCACCTTTTTGTTTTGTTTACATCCAATACAGTAACAAAGTTAACAATTCACAGTTACTTCATTCAGGCGAAGTTAGTTAATTTCTCATTCCTTTCCAAATTACAAAAAATGATAGTTGATTACCTAAATCACTAGGCACTCAGTTTGATAGAAGACTTAACATTAACTTGGGACAAAGTTAACTTAATTAATATTGAACAAATGTTTTACATCACTGTATCTAATTAGATTGAAACTCCCCTCTATGTATGTGAGATTGATGGCGACACAACAAATTAAATCTAAGCAGCGAATTCAATTATAGAACTTAAATTATCTCAGCGTTTTAATTAAGTCAAGAAGGAAGTGTTTGCATCGAGTGTCATAAAATATAATTGAAAAAAAAAACAAATAAATTGGGTAGGTAATAAAATCACCGCTGTCAATTAGATTTCCTCCACACACGATAAAAATGCGACAAGTTTTGTTTATTATTGTTTCCGAGTCAATTACTGCGTTAAAACGACGCGACGCATCACAGTTGGAATCGGGAAAACAAACGAAAACTTTCGTAGAGCTTTTCTTTACTCCGGTACGGCACAACCACACTGCGCGGCAATCGTCCCGCAACTGAATTCAAAAGCTTCGGATGGCTTTCCCATGCGAAGGCTTCTCTTTCTCTCTTTAAGGTTTAACGTATCTCTTCTCTCTTTTTTTCTTTCCCGCTAGAACAGTAGCCGCTTGTCAAGCAATAATTACGCTTTTCCCGCCACTCGGATTTTTAATTACGTCCCAACAAACTGTAATTAGGCGATCGATGGATATTAATGAGATCAACTGCGGCGTTTTCCACCCGTTCTTAATTTGACTTTTCGAATGTATTTTTTAAAACTTGTTCTGCGGATGTTTTTTTATAAATGAGCCTTTGATGTTTCTTGGCCGGTACAAACGTAACTTATTAATTTTCTTATGCAAGGTAACATCCAATTAATGAACAGAAGATTAAAGCCATCTTGTTTAATCGCTAATTAATACGGGACATAGTTGCTGATTTACTGCAATAATAAATTAGACATTTATTATATGGAGGCTATTAATACATTTAAGCTTATACAAATTTTACGACTGTATTATTATATTTACATGGCAAACGTATTAGAAAAAACTATATTTTATATTACGTAGTTACCTATATTAAAAAACGTGGCATAGAATAGAAACAATCTCTTCAAAATTCATCATCATCGTACAATATCCGCTCCCTATGTGGAGCATATGGAATCCACAAACAAAATTACGTAAGTGCAAAATAATAATTCCAACTACTTATATCTACGATACTACTACCATTACTTTACCTTATCGGCACCCAATTGTGCATAGGGCACTGAATTGGTACACAGTGGAGTGAATCTTGATCAATTGTTTACATGAAGGCAAAATGATCAGCCTTACGCTTCAGCTCCAGTCCTAGGTATCTAAGATATGGTAAGCGTAAAAAACTTAAAATTTTTTTCCAGCACTGGCGCACCCAGTATTTAGCATTATTATTTTTTATTATTAGTTTCTCTACTTGTAGCCAAAATATGTACAAAAAATAAGTGTTTTTTATTTTTATTTCTGCTTTTGTATCGATCGAACTTAATGCCTTGTACGTGAAAACCGACGCACTAACCGCTAAGCAGTGAACCTAACAAAATTTAATAACATAGAATATAGGATACATTCACCTAATATAATATAATTTAAGATATTCTCTAGAAAAGCCGGGATCTTGTCCCATTTCACATATTGGTCCATAAACCCGGCACTTGCCGCTGATTGATTGTGGCCCCCCCCTGCCCCACTCCCGCCGCGGGGTGGTTGCACACCCCCCGGCAGGGGAAGGGGTAGGTACCCGAGCCCCCCTAATGCCGGCCACCCCGAGACCGGCATAAAACTCCAATCACGAGTGATTGAATCGTGCATTATTTAAAATATTTTCTGAGTTATATGAGTTTTGTATCAATGAGATATAAACTGAGCAGGGTCGAAGCAGCAACAAAAAATAACAATTTTTTGTGATAATGTTTTTGGAAAAAAAAACTGCTTTGAAGAATATCAAATAGAATACATTTTCAGGCGTTTAGTAAAACTAGGTAGTATCTATATCTTTATTCTTGATAATTTATTTCATGATGGCAATATTTCTAGTGGCGTAGTGCCGACCGTCGCGTTGGTCTATTATTCTTGAGGTTCCAAGTTCGACACCTGTCGGGATCAATATAAATGCTAATAAAATAATTTCATTTATAAGGATTGGCATTTACGCATGGCGCGATAAACGTATATAATTTATTAATCTAAGAAAAGTGATGGTATTAATTATATAGAGTATTAGAAGGAATCAATTTATTGAACATAATAAAACAATGTTTTATACATCCCGATGAATTATTTCGACCCAGAATGATTCGTCTTTTGACCAAAGATAATGGGAGTATTTTTATGAATTTTAAAATGCCTTATTCATATAAATTTTCTCCGTGCACGAATTATTAAGCCTTATTTATGGTAGTGAAGCGTGGTGTTGGAAAAAAAAGAATGAAAGTAGATTGAATGCAGTTGAAATGCGATCTCTCAGGCGAATGTGTGGTAAGACTATGTATGATAGGTGTACAAATGTCGAAATTAGAGCAGAGTGCAAGGCTGAGATAAGCATTATCGACAAAATTAAGAAAGGTCTTTTACGATGGTTCGGTCAAGCAGAGCGAATGGATGATGAAAGAACGGCTAAAAAAATATATGATGCGACTGTACCTGGATGTATACATCGAGGAAGGCCGAGAAAGACATGGCATAATCAAGTAAAACAAGTGCTTGAAAGTGGGCATGTAAGAAGTCGGAATAATCGACGTGCGTGCATGAGAAGATGTATGAATGTGGAGGAAGCAAGAGAAGTGTGCCAGGACAGAGTGGTGTGGCGTTCTATCCTCTCTGCCTACCCCTTCGGGGAAATGGCGTGATAGTTAGTTAGTTAGTTAGAAATTACAATGACGTGGATGTATTGTATACATGTGGTTGTATATGGTTTGTGCTCCGGCGACACAGAGGGCAGAGGGTGTTAACATGTCAGCTGTGAAACGTCAAAAACGACTGTAAAATGAAAAAAGTTTGGGAAGCAATAATTAAGTTGGAATCAGGTATTCTTAACTGCGCCTTTAATATCCGCGCCTCTGATGAACTTTCACAATAAAGCCGAGAAAATTTAATATATCCCAAACGGGAGCAATGTCGGTTCCAGTATTTCATTACAGCGTTCGGCTTTCCCCTTAATAAATCACCTGGGCGGGGGCGGGGGCGGTGGGGGGCGGGGAGGGGGGCGGGCCGCGGTATTTAATTACCGGGATGGACGCTGTTCTGGAAGTGAGAAGGTCACGTGGTCCTGCTGGAAGATTGGAGACTGTCTGCAGAAAGCTGGAAAATGGAAAAATCAGTCTGCAGGAAACTTAAAGCTTGAATTTTTTTATCTGGTTGTGTGACTTTCCAGTTGTTGAAAGCTCAGAAGCTGTCATAATATGTTATATTTGTCACAACAAGTAATTTATAAACATCTATGTATTTGGTTTCAACGCCTGTAGGAATTTATATAAATATTTTTTTGAAGTTACCCAACAGGTACATGCCAAAAATACAAAGAAAAACACAAACATATTTGTAATTTAGCAAGATACACTTAGAAAAAATACAATAAGATCATAACAATACATATTCTATTCATGTTATAAATGGTAAACATATGAATGAAGAAATTTCTGTGTCTTCAATCACTATGTTTTGAACTTCTGTTTGTATTACATTTTTTTGTCTTAGGTTTGCATACTGTTATTATTTTATGATAAATTTTTGGTGTCACCTAGTTGGTGGCCAATTGAGTAGTACGGATTTATGTGGGTGCACAGAAAGAGAGAGAGTAAAACAGGTACTTACGTTTTTACAATGGTTATTCACTAAAAATAACTACTGATGCTAACACTTAGAAACAATGATTCTATAAATTAATAAGGCTAATAAAACAATGATTTTAATGTTGAATGAATTCTCCTAAATTGGCGAGAATAATGTGCCTTAGAGACGCGTGCGATGACGGAGGGAGCCCAAGGTATTCTCCTGGTAAGTTCGGTAAGTTCGTACGTGTTTGCCTTGCCGGCGGTCGTCGGCGCGGTACAGAAAAGAAAGATCGTATTAAACGTTTAATTTGTTTTACTGGATTATCTACAGTTTTTAGTATCCTGTTTATATTTCTCCAACCGTACAGTGTACACAATTAAATGTAATAATATTATATGTAATATGTTATAATTTTATATATTTGAAATAGCTACAAATATTTGTTAAATAATCAAACACAAAAATTGGGACAAATTACACACAATATTACAGTAATATTTGTAACAATAAAGATTTGCTACTTAATGAAATAAAGAATTGTACTTATGTTTTCTTTGCAATTTTTTAATTTATTTATTTCGGGTTGTATGATTTCATTTTACGTAGGTACATACAATTTATGAATATCAGAAAGAAAGGATCAAAACTTTGATGGTAATTACTACTCGAAATTTATTCGGTAGGTGTGTTTATGGCTATAAAGATATAATTTTTGTGTAAATTATTTTCTACACAAAGAATATACAGGCAAATAATATAAATTATAACAATTTGACATTTCACCAGAGACGAGAAGTTTGGAAGGGAATATGGATATCTAGGTGTTTAAATTAAATGTTAATGATTAAATGGTATTAGCTTATTCTCAAGGAATGTGGTAATATATGACCATTCCTCAAATTTCTATATTAAATAAATGATGCAAATACGGCACTTAATTTTTCTGATTTGACATCTCAAAAGAGACGAGAAATTTGGTAAGGGAATATGGATATCTAGGCGTTTACAAGGCTTATGACCTGTCATTGGCTGGGTTAAGTGGCCACATTGATGTAATACAACATTCCCCATTTCACCTAGTATTAATATCCAAATCTGCCAATAATCAGGTAAAACGCCTAGATATCCATATTTCCTTCCAAACTTCTCGTCCTCTGTTGAGATGTCAAATTGTAATTATTAGCCCGTAATGGGTGAAATCCAGTTTTTGCCTACAAGTATTTGGACACACTCAAAATATTTTTGATATAATTAAAAATTACTTATCGAAATACCTGTATGGATTTACGCCTAATATAAATTTTATTTTTATCAGGTAGGTACCTATTTCTGCATTTGTAATATTTTAATAATAATTTCCAACGCTCACTGGATTTCCGGAAGAAGTAAATACTCTCAATATTACAGGAGCGAAGTTGGAATTAGAAAACGAAATTGATCGAAAAAGCAATTTTCCGAAGTTGTAATTAAAGTTCAACAAGTTTCGCGCCGAATCAATCCGGACAATTCATCAGAAAATGTGTCAAGCGGCCATTTCATTAATTCCTTATAGATCAATAATGACAACCCCTTTCTTCTGAACAAAGAATTCACAAGAGGCGTGGGGATTAATTAAACTACCAGAATTTAATATCAACTATGAAACTGCGATCTTTTTTCGCTTTTAATTAAAATTTGTTCATTAAATTTTCCTCCCTAATGAGTGTTCCGGGTAGGAATAATGGGAACTTACGAGAGAGTTAAGAAATGACTGTTATTACGTCTAAATAAATACCTACTTTATTATATTCTAAAATTTGTTTTCCCAAATTAATTTTCCGAATAAGGCCATTACATAATTACATTTTTATGTATACTCAAACTGGCTCCGATCTCGCTTGCCGGGTAATGAAATTTAATTACAAGACTACGCCTCCCATTTGAGGCATTCGGCGATACAAATTATTAATTAATACTAAATATTTACATACAATACAAAGTTGCTAAGGATTACGCAATAATACTCACTTTTCTTCCCCCCTCAACATAATCTATTTATACAGGTAATTAAATGCTAATTTTCTTAATTAACAAAAAAAGTATTAGAAAATTTATTACCCTAGTGTTACTTTTTTTATTAAACACCGATGTCATTAAAAAATCTTTCAACAAAGCGATTTTTAGCTTTAATAAATTTAATCAAATATTCACTTTATTTAAATTATTCTTTTCCTTTCTTGGGTTTTGTTTTAGGAATATTTCTCTTTATAACAATTTAATTACAATGAGGCTGTATTTTTCGATTGTATTTGTCTTAAATCCTTTAACGTGAGTGAAATAAAAATAGATAAATGGAATACTTCCATTAGAAAGATATAATATGTTATTTGTTACAATTTTTTTATTTAAAAATCTTACTATCCAAAGTAGTATAAAAAACAGGCATTTGAATGCAATGAAAAATTGTAGAAGGGGTTTATAACCTAACGAAACCAAACATAATAAAAACGATTGTACCTACCCTCTAAAAAAATACATAAATATATTTCGTAAAATTTAAAGCATCACTTGCATTGTTTATCCACTATTTATTAACTTTATTATCCAAACAAACATATTTTCTTCACAAGCTATATAGGCACCTATTGAAAGCTCTGAACAGGTAAAGGGGAAACTTGGGCACAAAGGATGTCTTTTTAAGGAACTACCTTCAGTTTGACAGGGGTGTTTTGTAAATTGAATCTGGCAGATTAGTTGTCAAGCCTGTATCGTATCTCCATTGGCAGACACGGGAATGCAATTACTAGTACGTCCCAAGTTTGTGGAGGGCAGGGGTGGGCGGGGAGGAAATATTTTGGGAGATACAAAACTTTTTTTAATCTTTGACATTAAAATCTTTTTATGTGTATTTTAGTGTCATCTTAAAAATATCTTATTATATTTAAATTTAAAAGAAAAGTTTTGTTATTTTTTTAGTATGTTTTTATGGTAATAATGATCACAATTCACTGCACTTGTACCACACAGAGACTTGATCAAATTGAAAGGTGTATGATGTTTAATCAACCTTATGTACATTTTCGACTAAAATACTAATATGAACAGAGAAAGTACCTAAACGAATTTCAATTTAAACAAAAGCTCAGAATTTTTTATTTTAAAATGATTTTTCTCAAGCTTGAGAGTGGCAATGATATTCGTTTGTAATGAGGAATGTGACTTTTTAAAATTTTTATAAAAGTACCCTATTTAACTAGGCTAAAAACGTTTATAAAAACACTGTAATATTTTATTAAAGACGTTACAATTTTTTTTCGGTTTTTGTTCATTAAAATTTAAAAGCTTTTTTATAGCCAGGTACCATTTCAGCCCTGTATCGGAGCTAAACTAACTCATTCGATTTGTTGTAAGAGAAATACATCCAGTATGACAAGCCATTGATATGTGAAGGATTCTCAAGGCGGAATAATAATTCCTTGAATGGCAGATGAAAGGGTTATGTGGTGTGCATTACAAACCTGGTCACTGTGACCTAAAGGGTCAACTTGCAACACGTCATCATGAATGTGATTTTATTTTGGTACTGTTTTTTTATTCCCATTTTTTTTTTTAATGATATCTTGACATTGGAAAGAGATAGAAATACGTTTCTAATACAGAAATGTGGCGGTTGTTGTGGGCTACAACGTGCTATTCTCAGTTCATTTTCGACCAATTTGGACTTATTGCAGTATAGCATTCATGGTGCGACATAATCAGGAGGAAGATTTACTCCACAATCTCCCACCCTCGTAGTCCTTTCAACCCTCTTCTTCCTTTGAACTCAGCCGGGGTTGCTGCCGCGTCTTTTCTGGGCGTGGTTGGCGGGAGGCGGGGGAGGGCTGAGGTAGTTGTAACTAACGACTAAAAAGGGGGTTGAATCACTAATATCCCTATCGCTGTAAATTTGGGCCAACTCCTTGAGCAGGTTGGGGTAAATGTTTTTATGAAAATCCTAGAGCCGAGACAGTGATAGGGGCAATGAAAGCATTTGGTCGCGGATATAACCATTTTTTTTCTCGCTTTTTCCAGTTAAAACTGTATCTATTAAGTTTCGCGGATTAGCTTTAAAAAATCGGTAGAGTTGTGCTGGACTGAAAAAAGACTCAATAGTCTAGGGAAAGGGTGGGGCTTTCATTGTCATTGTTAATCAGGAGGTGTAATGCAATTGGCTCTCGGAATATCGAGACATGAGTGCTGCCCTCGAATGACTAAACGTTGTAACCTCAAAAAGTGAGTTATGAGTAAATCGCGTTTTAAGCTTTTCATCAATAAGGTTTGCTTGATTTATTATGTTTGAAATATTATTTTATTGTTAAATGTAAAGACAAAAAATATAACAAAACTTGTTATATATATAATATCTGGATGAGTATGATTGATTAACCCATATTACGACAAAAAGCTGTGACCTTGGTTGAAGCGTTTAGTCGTTCGGGGGCAGAGTGGATAAAGGTATTATGTAGCAAAAGTAAAAGATACTGCTTAATGTGTTAAACTCGGTACAATTTGTATGAAATATCACTTTTATTCACTGTTTAATTCAGGTTTTCGGCTACTTTTTGTATGTCATGTTTGGTGTCTATGAAAGAGTAGCGAGTAAGTACATAAACCTTTACTCATATGAAAAAGTAATTGTAAACATTATTTTTATTTTTAAAATACAAATAATCTCATTAGGGTGACAATTGGGTTCTTTCCGATTTTTTGTTTTTTATTTTAAAAAAAAGATTAAAAAATTACAATATCAAGGGATTTTTTTAAAATTTTTTATAATGTCATATGAATTTTTTAGCGCGGTTTGAAGTAGCGCTTTTTCAAATCGCTCGCAAAATCCTCCATTTAGCGCGAATGCGGTGTGACGTCACAGCAATATAGGTGCTCACTCCGGAATGAATTTTCCGCCTTCCACGGTAGACGGATATGACGTCATTAGCCAATAACGGGCGTTAAAAGTCACTCGTAATTTCGTGTTTTTAAAACATAAATTTATAATTGAAAACAAAATTTTTGATCATTGTGTTTTATATCGTTGGAATTGTAAAAATATACTTTAAATATTTATAGCGTTTTCAAGGATATTCATGCTATCGGGAAGAACCCAATTAGGGTAAAAAGTGAAATTTCTATGTTCTTAGTGGAAAGCAACGCATGCAGAGAAGGACGCAAGTTAAGAAAACGTAAATCGGGATATTGGAAATAGAATACTCTTTTCCGTTATTTATGTCACTAAGGCTGGGTTGTTCGATCGTTAGTCTAAGTAAAAAATCCGAAGTAACAGTAAAAATTTTGAAAATTTGTCCTTTCCTCACATTAAAAAGTCTCTTATTTTAAAAAGTATGCTTTTACTTTCGATTTTTAACTATTACTAACGATCAAACAACCCAGCCTTACTAATAAAATATCATAACGTAAGTAAGGAAAAACGTATGTTGAGAAAACGGAAACGGGTGTGTGGAAATCATTATGCTTTATTTCTGTTATGGTATTGGGAAAAAACATAATAATGTAACATATTACCCCAGACCCCAGCGAAACCAAAATGGAATAACATCTAAAATACATTTTTTAGACGTCAACGTAAGTAGGGGACGACGTAAAACGTGACGTTGTAAATGGAGGTTCGCCCGAAAGGGGAAATTACCAAGTAATTAATTTAATTTAATTGTATCAACCCCATATTTGTAACTATTGTAGTTAAGTATAATAACGTATAGACAAGCGCGTAATTAGTTCTGTTATGGAAACAGGATACAATGTTAAAGCGATCATATTTTATCTTGACAGGTACAAGTACTCGCCGACTCGGTTATCATTCTCATTAGAACCGACTTCTCGCCTGACGCTGACGTGGAAATACATTATTTATTATATTATTTTACAAGTCCGTGGATTTATTACTATTGTGCCAATAGCGTAATGGGACTTATTACATTTACAACCCATCCGTCAAAACATATATATTGATACTAAATTATGCAAATGAGTATCAACGTTATTTATTTCCAATTTATTGCATGAAGCAACGAAGTAAAACGAACACGTATGAAAATTATTATTATTTACAATAGAACCCTTAAAATGTTTTTATTTGTTTTAAGTGTTTTATTTTGGTATGCCCAGAAATTTTTTTGAAAGAACTATCCTATATTTCATTTTATATCCCTACCGAGATGAAGAAGATTTTTTTCAAATTCAGGAATATGGATATTCGAGCGTTTACAGGGCTTATGACCTGTCATTGGCTGGGTTAAGTGACCACTTTACGTACTGCAACATTCCTCATTCCACTTATTAACACCAGGTAGCATTTTTGATTTTGTATTTATGTTACGAATCGAAAACCATTCACTAGCGCGTAAGTATATCCATCTATGCATTGATATTGAAGTTAAGTATTTATTAGCAAATTACTTCATTTTTGTAAATAAGACTCTGGCTTGCAGATGACTCTTCAATTTATTTTACTTATATTTAGACAAGGAATTTTATACAACATTTTTGGGTGTGTTCAAATACTTGTACACAAATCTAAATTTATCCCAAGACGGGAGTAGGTATATATTTCATTTTATATCCCTACAGAGATGATGTAGATTTTTTTCAAATTCAGGAATATGGATATTCAAGCGTTTACAGGGCGGTTAATAACCTGTCATTGGCTGGGTTAAGTGGCCACATTACGTACTGCAACATTCCCAATTCCGCTTATTAGCGAATATCCTATATTATCCTATAAAAATAGGTTTAGTATTAAAAATAGGTTTTACCTTTTAATCTCACGCAGCCAAAATAAAATAAGTAACATACAAAACATAATATCTTAATTCAGGACAAAAACAATCAATTTTCTAGAATTCTAGATTTTTTTAAATCATGGAGTTATCAGGGACCACAGCATTACTGGCTAGATGCTCATTTGCTCATAGAATAATTAGTTAAGACTCCTAAATGACATTTAATATATTTTGAAAGTGTGTCCGTAATGATTATCTTCCGTGACTGTTAGCTACTACTCGCACGACCGTTCCCGCAATAGATTCGGCTGATTTGTTGGGAGTAGGGAGGGTAGGAGGAGAGGATGTAACGCGTTAGTCCAATTTGCGAATTCTTCGGAGCCTGAAGATTTATCTCTCGGCCAAGTCGGAAGATCATCGCCGCCAATTAGCGGCGAAAGTGGCGCCACAAATGGCCGCCGCTGGGCCACGAACTAGGAACTTTGGTATCAAATTATGCGCGGTATGCGATAAATTATTTCGGCCGCTCTCTTCGGAACTTAACTGCTTTTGAAATTGATGTCTGTTAATTAAAAATTTGAATGAACATGAAATATCAAAGATGCTCGCAAATTTGTGTTAATGTTAGTTCTCCACACAAATTAACAAACGAAATAGCTAAAACTTAATTTTACATTTACCTAGTTTTTGCAGTGAAGTTTATTAGGACTAGAACAACCTATAGAACATATTAATAAAAGAATATGCAAATATAAAAATTTTCATAATAACGAGTAGTGTTTATCGACTTACTGTAGCTCAAGCATAGATAACTATCGACGTAGTTAAAAGCGTGCTATTCACGTGCTATTGCTAACGATTTGAGCGATCACAGTGACATTCGTTCGATACCGTGGTATCGATAGCCAAACATAGCCGATCTGAGCCGAGCGGGGCCGATGCACGCTATAACGCGGCCTTACGTCAAACGTCAAATCATCGCGCTTGTCTGATTTTTTTATTATTTCGACTGCTTTTCTCAATATTTGGCTTGCCGAAAACCGGCTAAATTATAATAAAGATTGAATGAATTATGTGGCGAATAAGATATATCTCGGGAAATGGCTCGCGACTAGTATGCGCTCGTTTAATAATCCCGATCGATAACTTTTAACGCGTGTTCCATTGTGATCGAAAACGTTAAACATCCATGGGTAAGAAATCGTTATCACGTCGCTTATTACCGAATCGGTACTGATCTGTGATCGAGCAACTGGTTTAGCGACTGGTACCGATAACCAAAATATCTACATCTATATGTATCGCAGTTGTGACGCGTTTTGGCTAGTATAGATTTTAGATCTCTTTGAAAAGTTAGGTCATCACAACAGCGATGTATCTATAGACACGTTGATGATCGGGGCTCAGTTACCTTCCCATTTCTAAAGATTAAAGATTGCGTTCTAGGAGCAACGATTTTTTCGTTTAAATTTGGTGGTCTGTAATTGACTTTTGATTTTTGACGGACTATTATTGTATTTATAAATTTAATTTATCATAAAACTGAAATAGGTAATCTGGATTAATTTGATATTGAAAATTTGAAAGTACTTATTTATTCGTATTCCGGTTCGTAAACTAAGCAGATTATAATTTTCTCATACCTGAATACTTTAACAATGAAATAGTTTATTTTTATCCTTCGCGGTTTAAAACCTTCCACGTTTATATTCCGCGCCATAGTTTAAACTGTTCCAATTAATCCTAAATAGCATCTAACGCCGTGAAACTTCATTAAAAAGTGTATTATCATCAAAACAACGCAACGCTATTCGCCATATTATCATTAGTGGCTTAGTAATTAAACCAAATTATTCACAAGTAAAAGTTTCGCCTATTACCGAACCATTAAATGACTTAATATAACAGATAATGAACTATTTTAATCAGTTTTGAATGCGTTCATAGTCCCAGCTACGAAAGGCTATAACACTTTACCCCTTCAACATTTGCCTTCGTTATTATGTAATAAAATTCCAGAAATGGCCTTAATTAGCAACGCTTTTGGACTAAGATACAGGCTTTGCTAACAGTCGCTACAGGTTTTACTTACAGTAGCTACAAGCCTTCAGCACACTGGTAATGTATAGCTTTTATTAGAGACTTTAACTTAGTGGGTGACGTAATAATCCATTAACGTTTAATTCTAAAATAACTAACCTTTGTGTTATTTCGCCATAGAAGTATGCAGTGAAGAATGTAATTAAAAGATATACTTAAAGCAAAATAAAATAATGCACATCACAATTTTCTTCTCCTCTCACCACGTTCGCTCCTATGTCGAGCATATGGACATCACTAGATCTATGTATGTGTGACCTCGGACTGGTGCTGAAGCGTAATACTGATCATCCTACCTTCATGGAACAAAAATGATCAAAATCAGCTCCGCCACATCACAATGCGGATAAGGGAATGTATAGTAGTATTGTGAACAAGTATTACAAGACACATTTTTTTGTTTGTAGTTACTATTATAAAAAGATGAGAAAATTCTATTCCAATTATTATTAATGTTTTGAAAGTAATATGATCATCTGATTTAACTATGGGAAAATTTATAACGACTAATTTGATACATCAAATTGCCGTACCTTTATACATTAATTTCTTACGCTCTTAACAATTACATGTGTGAACAAAATAGTATTTTTTACGTACAAGTTATCAGAATGTACAATAAAATGAATTAATATCATCTGAATGAAAAGACTTTTCTTATATTGATATAGCAGCAGTATTCAATAAAATGATAATTATACGCTGCACTTGGTTTACCACTGCAGTGCCCTATGCACCATTGGGTGCGGATAAAGGAAAGTAGTAGTAGTAATTCAAATAAAATCCGCAAGATAAAAACATGTGAAATGTCAGGGCTTAAAAAATTATACTTACCTTTATTTTATGTCTACTGTCCACTTACCTACCTAATACTACTTAAAATTGTTCAAGTTTATTATTACAACTCTGAGAAAACAGATATTGGTTTCCTACAAGTTATCAACTTGCCGTGATTTTTATGAGGAATAGTCTATTGCTAAATCCATGGATAATAGGTTATGAAATTTATACAGTAGGTTAAGATAGGTTGGGTTTTATAAAAAATAATTTAAATCAAATGGCTATTTAAAAGCAATATCCCTTATACCATAGGTTATGAAATTTATACAGTAGGTTAATGATAGGTTAGGTTAAATAAAATAATTTGAAAACCCAAATAGATTTTAAAAAGCGAAATTTGACAATACATAATAAAGGGGTGACCCAATCGCGTATCAACCAATCACAGCTTTTTTACGCTTTACTCTACAAACCAGAGAGAAAAAATGTTTTGAAATTTTGACAGCTGCACGGCAAGTTGTTAAGTTTCCCCCAGATATTTCTAGAAATTTCTATGAACACTGCACATTTTTTCAAAGAAAAACGAATTTGATTCTGCTTGATGAATGTTACCTCATGCCATAGAATGCAGATGCAGTAATGTTAAGTATCGCATCCCGTACCTACCTACGGTGTGTCCATGTATGTACATAGTATGGTATGGTATGGTATGGTATGGTAAATGTTATGTTCCTGCGCTCTTAATGGATGCTAATTTTTATACTGCTTTCAATACAAACGGAATTTAATGAGTTTTTCTGGGAATTGTCTAAGAGCGATGCAACAATGTAGGAGAATTATTGCATCGCGTGCAAAACTTATTTTTCCTCATAAACCATCCATAGCGCCATTTCTACATACAAATGTGAGCTAATTAACTTAGTGGCGTGTAAAACAGGTAAGTGTATTGAGGAATTCCTACAGTTAATAAATGTTTGAATAATATTTCACTTGTGCTTAAATCAAAAAGATAATTGGTTCATAATGCTTCTAACAATCAAATTATGAACTTTGAAAAATACACAATCATTATTCAAAATTGCGTAAATTATTACAAATTAAAAATGGATGCTTACAATGTCTAAGTTGAGCAAGTGCTTTTCCCTTGTTAAGTAGTCAACTCTATTTTTATGCTGTCATTGTACAGAATCGGAAGGAAGTTAACATTGGTAATAGTGTCTTAGTGTATATTATACTTGGTGATAATGTATTTAATTAATGTTAGTTCGTGGAACCATCGCAAACATTATACCAAAATCCGTTATATTAGTTCACCTTGTATATTTATAGTAATAATATTTACTATCTATACTGAATTGTGAATATTTTATAATGATGTAATGGATGTAATCCACATGCGTACCTTTTAATGCATGTCACACACATATCTAAATAAAGTGCGTTCGTGATGTCAGTGAGAAGGAAAATATAGAAACAGGGCTGTGTTTTATTGTACATAAGTATGTTTAATAATAAATGTGTTTAATAAATGATAATTATGTTTCGATAATCGGATCGAAATGAATCAACAAAAATGACCTTTTTTCAGCACGAAAGTGATAGTACTATACAGTGGGAAAGCATATTATTCCTAAACTGTTGTTGGATTAAGTAATATGTTTTTACGTTCATCAAAGATGCTGGCTTTCGAAATGGGTTTCTGTGTTCGATTCCCGGTAAAGTAAAATTACTCGTATACTTGTAACTACCAAGTTTGGTTGTTTTAACACATAGCTCAGCACTAGGGGTGTATTGTGTAATGTAAAAAAAACTTTTTGGTTGTCTGTAAAGTCGGTATACGGACGATAATTTTACGTAATAACGTCATAAGAAAACAATGATGAAAATTAGCATACTTTTATGAATTGAATTGAATTATTATTAATGAATTATCATTATTTTGTATAATACAAAGCAGGAGTTAATTGAAAATTACAATTTTTTCCATAAATTAACATTTTTTTTTTTTTTTTTTCTTGTGTGCTGCTGCTGTCTCCCTTCTACTCGGACGCATCGGCCGATGGAGTGGAAGAGAGATAGATGCGTCACAAACCGAACGCTTAGGCCGATCGTGCCTCTCTATCGCTTGTTCCGCGCTCTCGCTTGCACACTCGGCTCAGGCAAAAACGTGACAATGAGTCATGCTTTTTCGTGTGTGCAGCCGGCGTTCATCGATTTATTAGACGTTATCACGTCAAAAAACTGAAGTAATATAATGGGCAGCAATTAAATTTATTTTAACCCATTTAGACCTACCGTCCCACATATGGGACAGTGTGTTATAAAAAATGTACTGAAGAACCCAATAAGTATAATGTTACAAATTTATCTTAATGTCCAAGAGGAAGGTATAATGATTCATATAAACGATATCAGTTTTCTGAAATTTGTCAGATAGTGAATATAGACGCAGTTTAAATC
Organism: Micrasema minimum; assembly: GCA_022494985.1. Taxonomy (NCBI): domain Eukaryota; kingdom Metazoa; phylum Arthropoda; class Insecta; order Trichoptera; family Brachycentridae; genus Micrasema; species Micrasema minimum. The sequence continues at coordinate 65,383 of JAGVSP010002268.1, read as the reverse complement.
AGTGTTAATTTTTTATTTTTTCCATGATGTCATTGAGGAGGTAATATAAGTGTTTTTTTCATAATTGTTTTATTTATTTTAAATTAAGATCATTAATAAGGCTTCCACTTAGCATTCTAGTTCCATATTATCAGTGATTTTAATATTATTGTTGCATTTTTTTTTTCGTTGAATTATAGTGACCCCTATGTGGGACAGTAGGACTATACACAATACAAATTTGTGATTTTTATATATATGCAGCATTTTTCGTTATTTCGGGTTTTTGACGTTGAATGGTATTGTATCTCTTTTGGAAGAGGAAAATTTGAACAATACAATGACAGAGAGTGATATTTTCTTACTTCCACCTGATAATGCCAAGGATGATGTGACAGAAGATGAAAACAAGAGATGAAGATTAATTTGGAAATGAATCATTTGCCACCAAGTATGCCTTAGCATAGTCCTTAGACTGAAGCTGAGCTAAAGTTATGGGTACAATCTTTGGGTGGGAACAACATTAGGTGGTTATATAATGTGGTTTGAACCATACTAGGGTTCCAGCACAATCCTGATATCGAATAATCTAATTTAAGTCTTGGTACCAATATTGTTCTTACCTATACTGACAAACTTTTCGATATTGGAATGGGAGGGAAAAATGTCATTTTTTTCCTTTTTTTTACGGGTTTACCACTGGTAAATGAATTGAGTAACGGACATATACGAGTAAACTGTGAGTCTCATGCGAGTTAATCATATCCATAAAATAGAACAATATTCGCAACAACTTAAAAAAACAATCACCGTATCGCAAGCACATTTGATCTATCAATATGATCCAAAAAATTGGGACAAGTGGATCGTTCAGACCAGAACCTTCCTATGGGATTAGCATCCGTATAGTGACAAATAATGGTACATGCCTCTGATTATACACTGCTTTTAATAATATGGCAGTTCAAAATCCATGGTTTGCTTTCAAGGCATAATGGAAGTTCAATAGATTGACGCTTTGAAGACGGATCGCAATATAGAAATTTAGAAACATTTATTTCAAAACCAGGACCCAGCAGGCTATCATCATGAATGGGCGAATCAAGATATATATGAAAACAAACAAAGACCATTTTTTCGTGGAACAAAGCAACAAAACAAGATGTGGCTAATTAATGCCGAAAAAAAAGCCAGCCAAATGCACAAAATGCAATGTTGGTCTGCACGTTAATATATTATTTACCTTACCATACTTAAAAATTAATGATGTTGCATGATGATGATACTAAAAACTTGAGTATATTTTATCATTATTAAAATTGTTGTTCTAAAATAACAAGCACGTTATCATATTAGTTTATTGTTTTATAATACTTAAAGAAAGAATAGATAAATTGCCATACTTGGACTTATTGCATATGTATAAGCCTACTGTCCCACATACGGGTCGGGTGATTTCTGGCAACCCTTACACAAAAAAATTTTTTACGTATTTTTTAGGGTGATTTTACTAACGTCCTTAATTCTATAAAATATATAAAAATTTTTTTTTTTAAAAAATTGTGACAAAAATAGTTTCAGGTCTAAATGGGTTAATGAATGATTACAATTATGTATTTTATTTGATGATGATAACAAAAATTACAAACTATATTTCATTTTATGGTGTACAATAGACAAACCAAGAAAGGATTTCTATTGTGATAGTTTGAATGTTGAAAAAACTGCTAAAAATCTAAGATGCATCTATTATGTCTATAAGTGACAATCTGAAGATGACCAAAAAAGACATAACATGACAAGTGTTGTATTTGTAGATAATTTATTAATATATTATGTTAAACAAACTTTTTGAGTGTGGTTCACTTCAATTGTATTACATATATACAAGTGCTGGATAATTGGCAGATGTGGATATTAAATACCACGAATAGAAGGGAATGATTTGTTGTTATTCATGAAGTGGCCACAGAACCCAGCCAATCATCAGGTTCGTAAAAGCCTTGGTAAACGCCTTAGATATCCATATTTCCTTCCAAAAATTCTCATCTCTGTTGAGATGTTGATTTGTAATTTGATATAATATTATTTTAATATCTTGTATTCTATCAATGCGTTTGATTTGATAAACACAATAAATTGATTGAAATGTTATCATGGATGTCAAAAAGTAAGTTATATAATAATATCGTACATTTAACAATGGATATCTGAATGAATTCGTAAAACCGGGATGATAATTCATTCTCTATTGTATTTATATACTTCAAAACCTCAGGCATAACCATCAACAGCGAATTTTCCGCCGTCCGCCGCGCCGCGCTATAGCGATGTAGAACTCCAAGCGCTTTTACATTTAGTGTAAAATAAAAGATAATACGCGGTTCTCGCTTGATATTATCGCATTTCATTCCACTTAAGGTATATCGGTAATTGTGTAGTTCTCATGTTTCTCTCGCAACTGCAAGTGCTAGTGGGGGCCCTTGATAGGGGCGGAGGGGGGGGGGAGCCAATTAAGGGCCGTTTCTATTTGGTTTAGCAACCGCGGAGTTAATTAGCGATGCCTCTACCCCTACACACTCGCTTCCCCCTTAGAACACCTTCACACGATGCGATACATCATCTGGGTGAGTGTAGACGTTAAGAACACTCGAGGTTACCTACGTTACAGAGGACTAGAAAACACTGTGCCATTATTGGCTGACTTCCAGAGTAGCTGTTAGTAAAACGGCTAATCTATTTATAGAAACTATGGATTAATTCTTTATTAATTAGATTAAAAATATTTTTATTTAAAAAAATAATTATTTCATTTCTTAACAACTAGCCTATGAATCTATGAATCTCTTCCCAGATGCACTAAGGAGCAAACCTCACGGTAATCACACATTTGGGTTAGGTACTATTTATATTACACTAATTACATAAATATATAGATCCGGTCCTGTAATAACTGACGGTGGCAAGACGTGTTATTTTTGTTTAACATTACGGAACAGACCTGGATTGGGGTTTTAGGACCGAAGATTGAAGATTAAAACAACTCTCTTAACAAAGTTCTGTAAAGTTACCAAACAATATGATCAATGGACAATTTTTTATTTTATTTTTTTTTAACTATTTTCAAAAATAGTTACTTTTAGTCAATGAAATTCGTTACGAGCCTCAGTCTTTTTTGTATGTAAACGGATTTTTGGGGAGGTGAAATCGAATAGAGAAAATTTTATTTTGAAGAATAATTATTGAAGGCTGCATAGAATCATTACAAATGTATTTACTTTGTAAAATTTTATACACGAATTCTCATTTTTTAATAAATTTAGTTGGAAATTTAGTAATGTGTGAATGCATTTGGTGTCAAAAAGGTCGAAAATTAAGAAAAACGTTTGGGAAGTAATGTCACACCGGACAAAAATAAATAAACAAGAATGCATATGTTTTTGTTGTATAGCATAAGATACTTTCACTATACCGCAATACTAGAAGGTAACGCGGGAAAAGAGGAGAGTAGTAGAGGATAGGAGCTAATGAGTGTGTTTAAACTAAAGATCGCGGAAACTATTAGCAGTCCTCTGAAGACAATGCGAGCTTTGAGAGCTAATGGATTGGGCGGAGTGGTCTCAATTCTGGCGTGGAATATGACTCCTAATGACTAACTAAAATACATCTTCATGCAAAACTTGCCTTTAGGCTTGTGGGCAGAAAAAGGAGAAAATAATAACCTTTCAAAATTTCGTAACGTTTGGCTAGGTCCAAATAGAATCAAAATATTTCTACTCAATCAAAATTTGTTTACTACCTCAGATAGCAAAAAAAAGTGTAAACCCAGAAAAATTTAAAAGATTTCAGAAAATCAGTTTTGATTTTTTGTTATCTTACCGGGAATCTAACTCGGATCCTACGTACTGTGAATCCAGGGTCCTATTATATTATAACGTCACACCAAGAAGGTTGCCAACAATAAAAACCTTTTAAAAAAATCATTATTGTTTATAATACACCATGGCTCTTTCGATTGTAAACATCTAAAATTTATAATAAGCTTCCAATACGTTTTTATTTTTACTTAGGTATCTGACTTCTTTTATATGCATATTTCAATTAACTGTACATATTCATTTTATTCAAAATGTTTTTATAATGCGACTTCATTTCAGCAGATAAGCGAAACTCAATTTAAAATTAAACAAGTCAAACGAATCCTTATGAACAGAATATTTGTAGGTATTCAATTGTTATTCATAACTTGTAAATACATTTAAGGACATTGTTTCCCTAAGGGCATTTTACGAGATTTACCAAAAGGAGGGACCAGCTTTAAAGTGCATTAAAACAATGAATTGGATACCTTTTGTGCTATATTTTTATGTAATTTGCTTTTGTAAAGCAGGGTACTGCAAATAAATATAACAGTATTTTTTACCAGATGAAATAATAGGTTGCTAATAGAAATGTCATATTAAAATGCATTTTCAAAGCGCAACTTTAGTGAGATTTAATGAAGTTATTGAAAAATATTTATCGTTATTTATTGATTCATGTCTATTTATAAATTGCCAAATTTATTTTTCTATTGTATCTATTTATTTTATAACTTTTAAACTGATAAAAAAAAAAAGTAAGTAATATTCTAAGCAATTAATAAATCTGTTCGTTGTGTATCCCCAAAGAGAATATCTAAAATGGTCAACCTTTTTTCGTACTATTTTAATTTTATATTTAGCTTGCTCTTCATTCCTATATTCATCTAAAAAACTTTAACTACGCACTCCTTTCTTTGAATCCTTGTATCTACTGTCATCCGGCGAAGGCGTTTCGGCTGGCTAGGCCATATACTACGTATGCCTCCCGAGAGCTTAACCTTGGCTATTTTACAAAGGCATCAGGTTCTCGGCGTCCTGGTCGTCCACTGTTGACAATTCGTCGGCAGTTTGCGTCAGAGCTGCGGGACGTGGACTTGACTTGGGAGGATGCACGGGAGCTGGCGGCCGATCGCTTGGCCTGAAGGCAGTTTGTGGATTCGTATGATGATGATGATTATAAATATGGCTCCTGTCTATTTCTGATTTAAAAAAACGTTATTATTCAAATTCAGTTTGAATATATTATTTAACGTTTATAATATTACTCAACCCTATTGCAATTTTGTAGCCATCTTGAGGCCATTGTTACCTGTTGTAATAAATTGATTTTAATATGGAGATAAAACAAGTGTATTGTTATGCAAGAATAACGTGTGTGGTCTTATAAGGATATGCAATTTATTGTTTTCCGTTTTATCTTTTTTTACTTAAAATACTTACCTAGCTTATAAAAGCAAAATAAGACAATACGCGTTGCATTTTTATATTTCTAACTGTATATTATGAACTTACAATTCAAATCAGGTTGTGATCTAGTGGTTAGTCACCGACTCCAGATGAAATTCCTTGGGTTCGAGTTCCACTTAACCATAGCTTGTTTCCTACTATGGCAGTTATTTCGGACTATTTGAAAGTAGCTTGGAATTATTAGGACTCAAACGTTTTTTTATAAATAAATCCATTGCTAGTCATGCAAATATTAGCTTTCACCCTGAACTTTCCAGTTCATAATATTATTTCTATCGTTTGCAAAGAAAATCATAACGACCTGATAGTAAAAAAAGATTTGAATTATCGTACAATTTGACATCATTACCCTCCCATATAAATGTGTATGCAATGCCGTCAAATTAATTTTAAATGTATGATAGTTAAATTTGGTACCGCGGTTTTCCGAGAAATAATCTCTTTTCTGCCATATTTAATCGTATCGCATAGAAAGAGAGGTTTTATCATTATCAAGTTGGTATTTTTGGTAAATTTTAGTGTTCCGCACTTGATTGTGTATGGTCAGAAAATTAAAGAATTTTTTTATTTTTATTGAAAATGAAACTTTAAAAAGTTATTTGTAAAACATTGAAGAAAAAAAACAATTAGGTACCTGATAAAAATCTCAATATTGCTGCTAAATTAGGCATGTATTTATTATTTCCCTGTAGTTCTATTTTTTTTAACGCATTAAATTTAGTAATTTTACTTTACAAAATCCGGTACAACACCGTAAATTTAGTAAAGCTACCTACAGTGATTATTAATATAACATACAAACTTTATTCCTTTTCCTCTATTACAGCAGTAAGTCGGGTTATTAGGGGTTAATACTCGGCTGATAATATCTTAAACTAATGATCGATTAAGTAATAAAACGAGTATATAATAATATGATTATCGCCTCAGCACACTTCTATACCTACATATACCACACGGGCCGGGCTGTATACATATTACACCGTGCCATAGGTGGGCATCAATTTAGAACCATTATTTTTTTAACTCTTTAAAAAACATTTTAAATTACAGCCTTGCACAGTGGATTATATTTCTAGGTACCTATCTTTTTCTACCACAAATGATCTTAAAAGTATTAGCCGTTTTAAGACTTGTTAAAAAGTATCTCTTAAATTGAAATCTCTTTTTGGTAATTAATTAACAGACATAAAAAGGTTTGCTTAGCAAAAGTAAAGTAGTACATTTTACTAATATTTAAATGTGTATCAAAAAATCAGTTTTTTTTTTTTTAAATTATAGTAAAATTATTGTTATGAATTAGAGTAAAATAAACTATTGCGAACTTAAATGAATAGTTATATCAGATATATTTGATATCCCAACAGAGATTATCTAGGCGTTTACAGGGCTTATGTTCTATCATTGGCTGGGTTATTGGCCACTTAATGTATTTACAACATTCCCCATCCCGCCCATCAGCTGATTAGCAAATGCACATGACAAATTTCGGAACTTCTATTAGTATGAATAATCCCTCCACGTTTCACTTTACAAGAAAATTTCTATTCTGGTGTCATCTGTTGAGAAGATTGTTAAGCATTTTTTTTGGCATGGGAGAAGAATGTTAAGCATTAGCCCAGCATGTATATAGTCCAATAATTTGTTTATAAGTATTGGTACACATTCAAAATGTTGTTATGAATAGTTCTATTATTGAAGTTAAAATATAAGAAAATTGTACTTTTAATTTGGAATCTATAAACATTATCACGCGACTATAAATCTGAACCTCGTTACATAATAAATCAATGAATAATATTACTACTAGTAGTTTTGTTATTCGAGTTTAAGTGGTTCCTGAATAATAGCCTCGTAGTGTTGGTCCACCCACACACATATAGAGCCAATAAAGCTCAGTCGAAAAGCACTTAGCCGGATTGATTCAGACCATTTTCCATTCTTAAAACAAATACAAAGAGCTTTCCATTACATTGAATTATAAAACCTTTTTAAAGATTTAGCGAGTTCAAGGAAGCACTTAGCGGATTGAAATTCCAACGGAAGCCTCACAATAAATTCTAATTTGATTGACATTTCCATTCCTGAAAGTGGGCAGGAAATGAGCGCCATATTTCTTTTAATAATAATTGCGCATTTGAAATTTGGAACGGACAGGAAAGGAAGTGGCATTAGATATTGATAATCCATTTCTTATATATTATCCTTTCCGGGAGAATCGAACCTTTCCAAATACAACCCTTAATGAAAATTTCAACTAACGTTCCTCTTCTTGGTATTGACAGCCTTCTAAAAAAATTGTCCAAATCAAATCTAACAACAGATTTCGTAATCTCATCTCACATCTTTATATCTTTATTGTTAGGTAGGTACCTGGTAGACATATGGTCAATAGGGCGACGGACGATATTTTTTTTTTTTTTTAAAGTAAAAAAAAGAAAAATCTAAGCAAGTGGATGGGCACGGCGATTTGTAAATACTATTTTCAATAAAGCCTAATTTATTATATACGGGAAGGACAGTGGATAGGTCGCGCAACGCAGATGCGGGAGGAGTCCAGCAGTGGACCTATGTCACAGCATGGACCATTCACGAGGTCTGATGATGATGATGATGAGGTACCTGATTAGGAATTTAAAATGGTTTTCAGATAATTTAATATTTACGAATTCACTGTGAAGTACTTAATGAATTATTTTGTTAAGCTGTCGAAATACCTTACAACTCAAGATGCATATATATATATTGTACGTACTTAGATAAGTATGTAATATCATATTATTTCATTATGTTCATATCGTTTTTATATATTCAACATAATAAAACTATTGAATAAAAAAAAGTGCTTACTGATTTCTTTCCATGAAAAGCAATATTATTTAAGGCGTCGTTTTATAACCTCGCGCGATAAATATATCGCGTTTGATATTATTGATTTATTTATTTATTTGTTCTCAAAGTAGTACATATAACTTTTACGTATGTCCAAATATTTATAAACTCTTATTATATTGTGCAAATAGCAAAACCTTAAACATAATTATTCAATATTAATTGCGATATATTTTCTTAATCTAGACTTAAGTACAGACACTTTTTATTTTATTTTTATCTCTTCTGGAATTTCTTCATACATTTTCACTGCTCGGTGCATCAAAGAATTTTGTGACTTAGATTTTTTACGAAACGGTAGCCTCAGTCTATTTCTATTTCGAGTTTCATGGCCATGTTGATTTTGATTAATATATATTTTTTTTGTCAACTCTCTCGGGGAATACCCGTTTATAATTTTATATGCAAAAACCATTAAATTCATAAATATCAAATGTGAAACTGTCATTATATTTGTTTCTTTTAACATGGATCTTATCCTGGTAAATCTATTTCTTTGTAATATTATTCGCACATTATCACGCGTTAAAATAATTTCTATAGAATACCGATTTTACCAAGAAGCCGCGTTATATAGCCATAGAAAATAGAAGCACTGAGATGACAAGGTAGTTAATTTATCCATCGGTTTTTACTGGAATTTCCTTAACGCGCGTCGTAACAAACGTGGCATATATACATATACATACGTATCTATATAATATATATATTATATTGCGTTGGGTCATAAACGCGAGATCTCGCAATATCTCTATTCTTATAGGGACCCGGATATGCAAAATATAATCCTAAAAACAATGTGCAACGTTGTGACAGATATGAACAAAAAAACTTTATGTGAATTAATTTTATTTTCATTTTCATTTTACCTCCTCCCCTTTTCTCTGCCGCTTTAAATAGCCTTCCCTCTTTGAAAATTACACCAGTCTTCCTAAAGCTTCCACCAAGAAATTTCATTAGCTGCGTATTATAATTTGAATGCTTTCGGGATCCATTAATCTCTAAAAGCTAATATCAGTGCTGTTTGATCGATTGTTTTAAGTATATTTTTAAACATTTCAAGATTGTGGGAAAACTTGGTCGGTGAGGTGGGCGGGAAGGGAGAGCTAAGTAGAGGGGGTAGTTCTATAGTGACAGTTACACCGAATACCCATTATCGCTCGTATCACGACGGCATATTAATTAATTCAGAAATTACATAAATGTAGGAGTTTCATTACGGGCCGCACAATGGCTCGGCCAGGGGGGTTGGGCGGGCGGTAGTGCTAGGGGAGGGGGGGAGAGACGAGACGGAGATACTCAATCTTTTGATTAACATCGGAATTAGCGATGACTTTGTTACTCTGAACGTCAACTGGAATACCGGATACAGAAATGTAGTGCATAAATAGTCTGAAACCGGATTAAAGTGGATCTAAAATCGCTGTATTATATATGTTTTATGTACTTTTTATAATTATTTATAACTTTCTTTTTTAAATCTATAAGCAATTTACTCGTGTGTCATGGAATTTCGGAAAGTTCGGCAGATTTCTACTATTATGAAATCGAAACCGAATTCGTCACTTTGACCTTGAAAATCCATCAATTTCTTCGCTGGCAATTATTTTTGGCAATTCGATCTCTATGTTTGTTTATGCTAAACACCCAGTAGCTCAATCACAGATAACTATCGACGTAGTTAAAAACGTGCTAATCACGTGCTAACGCTAACGATTTGAGCGATCACAATGACATACCGTTCAATACCGCGATCGCTGAGCCGAGCATTGACGATCTGAGCCGAGCGGAGCCGATCTACGCTATATCGCGGCCATACGTCAAACGTCAAATCATCGCGCTTGTCGGATTTTTTATTATGTCGACTGCTTTTCTCAATATTTGGCTTGCCGAAAACCGGCTAAATTATAATAAAGATTGAATGAAGATTTGTGCGAATAAGATATAATCTCGGGAAATGGCTCGCGACTAGTATGCGCTCGTTTAATAATCCGATCGATAACTTTTAACGCGTGTTCCATTGTGATCGCGAAAACGTTAAACATCCATGGGTAAGAAATTGTTATATCACGTCGCTTATTACCGAATCGGTACTGATCTGTGATCGAGCAACTGGGTTCTGTAGTACTCTTTATATCATTCGTCTATCCTCGAAAATGGTGTAAAGAGGTATAAATCCAAGTAGGTTTGTAGGTATTTAAATTCTCAATATTTCTACAGGGGAAAATACAATTCTTAAGGAAGAGAATATGGATACCTAAGCAGAGTTTTACAGTTGAAAAAAATATATATATATATTTATTTATTATACCCGTAGGGCTTTTACATAATAGAAAAGAAATGTAGGAACTTAGGTATATAAGAACCAATATTCCGAAATTATAAGCCACGAAAGCTTCGAAGAAGGAACTATTTCAATGCCTAAAAGCATAAAATTTCAAAATTGTTTTCTTTCGTAGCATTTGAACGTCAAATAAAACCGTACAGATTTTTTAAATGACGTCAATAAAGATTAATAAATAGTTGAATAGTTATTTAATTATCATTTTAGGTGCATCCCTTCAGCCATGTAGCATGTAGGTACCCTTATAACGTTCCCCTATAAAGCATAAACCAACATAAATAACTTCAATTGTTCCGCACCGTATTGTGAACTTTAATTACAATTTGAATTAATTTCGTAATTAAAACGGAAACTTAAGAGCTTTTCGCTTAAGGCGACCGTGGAGAGGGGTTGGGAGTGTAGGGGGTGAAGGGAGGGGTGGCTAGGACGGGGGGGGAGGGTATACTGTAATTAGCAAACCTAAATTTATGCCAGGAAATAATAGTTGACAAGTTTGGAAGTATTATGAAGTGTACCTACTTCTACTTGCATAATTTGATAATTATTTTAACTAAGTTTGTCTACGTATATGATCGCACGTTTTATACCTGCAATACTAGTATTTGCTTACATTATGAGTATGTCCAAATACTTGCACAGAAATCTAGAATTTGCTATTGTAAAAATACTTATTACTGTCAATACATAATCATTTTGAAATCGTTCCCACGCTCGCATAGGCGTAAAATAGCATTTATCATCATCATACCACATCCGCTCCCCATGTAGAGCATATGGAATCCACAAACTGCCTCCAGGCCAAGCGATCGGCCGCCAGCTCCCGTGCATCCTCCCAAGTCATGTCCACGTCCCGCAGCTCTGACGCAAACTGCCGACGAATTGTCAACAGTGGACGAACGGGACGCCGAGAGCCTGATGCCTTGTAAAATAGGCAAGCATGGTTAAGGCATACGTAGTATATTGCCTAGCCAGCCGAAACGCCTTCGCCGGATGACAGTAGATACCAAGGGTTGCTGTGTCCGTTACCTCACCTCTGTGTTCCTCAAAATAGCATTTTTATAAAATCAAAAATTAACTGGTGTGGATATTCATATAAAAAGGTTGTAATACGTCAAGTGGCACTTAACCTAAGCCAATGATAGGTCATGAAGCCTAAAAAAAATATTTAATGTATGCAGTGCCCTATGCGCCAAGTTCGACTACAAAAGCTAAAAAGAGGACTATAATATTGGCACTAATGGCGTTGCTGACATCTAAATGCTGGGCTCATCCTTATATTTAATGTATCTGCCTAAAAGCATTGAAAGTAAAGGAAAACAAACAGAATGGAGAAGATATTAGTGGGTGGAGGGAGGGGGTGGGAGGCGGGTGGCTGTGGCTGGTTGTATCGAGAGGACCCTGCTTTTATACTAATGGTCCGGAGGCGAATACTAAGGAGAATCTCATGTCGGCTTAAGTAGATGAGGACCATTCTATATTTCGGATCCAGCGCCGATTGTCACTAATCCAAATATAATTTGCACCTCATCCGCCTCGTGGTGTGGTGGTTAGTGCGTTGGGCTATCATAGATGAGATCGCGGGCTCGATTCCTGTACGGGTCAACGTGAAATACTGATTTAAATGTGGCTTTCGCGGCAATATTTCATGTGTGATACCTTGGACAGGCGCTGAGACGTGAGACTGATCATCTTGCTTTCAAGCAATAAATTATAAAGGTTCACCCCACTTGGTGTTCCTATACAGTGCCTTATGGGTAAGAAAAAGTAGTAGAAATGGAAATGGCTTGAAACAAGTCAAGAATTTACATGTGTATATCTGGGAAGCGTGTTATCTAAAAATGGGAATATGGACAAGGATATAGAAAGTATATCCTTGTCCATATTACATAAATAGGCCAAGTTAACGGCACATAATAAAGTTTTAGTACCAGCCCTTATGTACATACGTCTCTTCTCAAACTATATTCTCTCAACCTACATACATGTATTTTTAACAATTTTAAAAATATGAAATTGGTTAACCTGTATGTAATGTAAGTTTTTAGGGTATATTATTCAATTTGAAGTTTGAGATTTACATACTCTGTAATAAAACGAAAAACTTATTTTTGTAGCGTACAGTATTTTAAGATGTCGATCATCAATACCATATTCAGTTTACGCTTTCCCATATTATCATCGAAAATCATCAAAAAATGACATGTATGTACGTTTTGTCTAAAACAGTGAGAGGTTTCTCTTGTTAGAACATGATTTCCGAAAATGGTACATTTGATGACAGGTTTTTAAGGCTTTGATTGGCCAATGACACAAGATTTGTAAGTATCTATCTACATTGAGAAATTCACTGCAAAAATGATTTTATAGATTCTTATATTGGCGCAGTGTTCCGCACTCGGCACGGGACATCGGCCAGGACGGGCGGGGGCATATTTTAAAAGGTTTTTTCAGAACCCTAAACCCCAAGGGGCACCACGCTAAAAGCACTATCTCAGCCTTCCTCTGCTGACTCCTCTTCGCTATCTTCCTCTGTACTTCTACTTCCACTCCTGTTACACTTCCACACTTCTATACTTGCACAGTTCAACACTTACAGTGCCAGTGGTACACATCCACCACTACACACTACACAACGCGGAAGCAACTTACCGGACTGCTCGGAATTTAGACGCCAAATGTATAGGATTAACAGTGCCAAGTTCTTTAATAATTTATATAGAATATTCAAATACATTTTGACACTTGTTTTATTCATGATTATTTAATTATAGAACTGAAAATGATACAAATTCAGGGTTATATTTTTTTTATTTATTTGGTCTTTACCGAATCGATAATTAAACCACATACAAACATTACATTATATTATTACAAATTTTACAATTTTAAACCTTAACTACATACAATCTAAATAATTTCCATCGTAAATAATTTAAGAGAGTAGAATATAAATACATTGAAATACCAAATAATAATCAGAGAATTAAAAGTAGATCATATACATAAACAATAATTATTTTTTTTATAAATCAAATCAACAAAACAATAATAATATACACATAACATGCATTATCAGTAAAACCCATTTCAAAAACCTGATAACCCATATTTTACATTTTACCAAACTTATGACTAATTCCTATTATTAATTACAAGCTAGGTATTTATCAAATTAAGGTGTCATTTATATACAGATAATTAAAAATAGAACTTATTAAATAATTATGAGTACACGATAAAATGAGTGATAAATGCAAAGGGAATGTATTAAAGAATAAAATAAAAACACTATTCAATTTTTCTCTCCCTGACATTAACGGGCATATAAAAAAAATATGATTGAAATCTCCAACACCCTCACAACACTCACAGTATTTGGAGTTTAAAATTTTGATTTTGTACAGATGAGAAGGATTACAACAATGGCCAGATCTAATTCGGCAAAAAAGTTGTAATCATACATCTTGGGAGCTTACAAGATGAATACCACGGTTCTTTTGGAATGGTAGGTTGAATGCTGCTATAAAAGACACCCCTGGTCAGCTTGGACATACTCCATTCCTCTTCCCACGAATTTAAGTTTGTCTGTCTTACTATATCAGAAATGTTAGTATAATCCATTCGGTCATATTTCTTTACTCCAGTTTCTGAACCCCATCTTGCTAAATAATCTGCGTTTTCATTGCCAGATATGCCTATGTGGCTTGGTATCCAAGCAAGAACAATTTTGATTGATCGACGGTCCAGGTTTAATAAAGCAGTCAAAATATTACATACTATATAAACAATAATTTGACTTGAAAGGAGAAGACTGCAGTAATTTCAAACAACTTAAGGAATCAGTAAAAATTACTGCATGGGAATAATTCATTTTTTCAATATAATTTAGGGCTTCAAGTATTGCAATGCATTCAGCATTAAAACTTGAAAAGAAAGAAGGAAGACTGAAAACACCAAAAGTTTGATCATGTTCACAAAAAAAGGAAGCACCAACCTTTTGATCGGATTGGAACCATCCGTAAAAAAATGTATTTGAAACCAGACCATTTTTTTACCAATTATTTCATTGAATTCACTATTGACAGAAGAAATAGATTTGACAGAATTTTGTAATTTTGAAAAACCAAGATTAAGGGAGAATCTATGTTCAGAAAACAACTTTCATATGGGGAGGAATAAACTGGTAATGAAAAATTTTCGATAAATCGTTGTAGAGAAGTAGGAGAGACGTTCATGGCTTACAGAAAGAGCCGGATGGCACTTGTTACGCCAAGAAGGAAAGTTATTACAAATGGAATGTAAATACTGAATTTTAGATAGTAACGGATGGTTTTGGAAATCGGATACGTTTAATATAAAAAACATATCCGATTGTTGTTGTCTTCTTATGTGTAGAGGAAAATCAACATTTTCAACTTGTAAAATATTAGTTGGAGTAGATTTCATATAACCAGAAATAAGTCGGAGCGATTTAAATTGAATTTTATCTAATTTCGAAGATAAATTATTGGGTAAAGGCTCAAGTAAGAAAGATGCATAATCTAAATGAGATCTTATTAAAGCATTATACAACAGTTTTAAAATTTTTTGGGATGAGAGCCCCATGAAATACCAGCAGTGGATTTCAAAAGATTAAAACTTTTATTACATTTGGAAATGATATGATCAATATGTAAGTTCCAGGAAAGTTTACAGTCAAAAATAATACCTAAAAACTTGGTTGAATTAGTGAAGTCAATAATATTGTTTTTAAGTTGTATGCTGGAAGGAACCGAGATGTTTCTTTTCCTAGTGAATACCATAATTTTGCTTTTATCCGGAGCATGGAAAGATCATTTTTCAGGAGCCATGACTCAAAAAGTTCAAGAGAAGTCTTCATTTTAATTAGTAAAGAAGATAGATCTTTTCCTATCAGATAAAAATTGAAGTCATCTGCAAATTGAAGAAAATTACAAGAATGATTTAGGTAATGGGGAATATCAAAAGTATATAAATTGAAAAGAAGTGGACTTAGGGGACTCCCTTGGGGAAGTCCTTTCCAAATAGATCTAGATCCCACTATTGTTCCATTGACTAAGACATCTACAGTTCTGCAAAGGAAAAGATTTTTAATAAAATTTAAGATTTTAGATGGAACATTTAGAGAAGAGAGTTTATTCACAAGGAGAGGAATTTTAACATCATCATAAGCCCCTTTGATATCAATAAAAGAAGCTAACAAAATTTCCTTTTTGCTAAAAGCTGTTTGAATGTCGGTAACAAAAATAGAAAGGTTGTCTCGTGTTTCCCTCCCTCTCCTAAATCCAAATTGGCAATTTGGAAGAATCTTATTATTTTCGACAAACCAATCCAGACGGTTTTTAATCAAATGTTCCATAACTTTAAGAAAGCAAGATGACATTGCAATGGGTCTATAGGAGGAACCTGTACAAGGGTCTTTTCCAATTTTCAAAATAGGGACGATGTACTGTGTTTTCCAGGAATCTGGAACACACCCAGTTTCAAATATTTGATTGAAAATATTCAGAAGGAAATTTCGAAAGATCGTATTTGAAGTTTTGATAAGGGCATCATATGGAATATCATCTGGACCAGGAGAAGAAATTATTCAAATTTGAAAGAACTTTCTCCAATTCGAAAATAGAAAATGGGTCATTTAGAGAGGAATATGAGGGTGGCATGGAAAAATTTGGAATTTTCGTCCATGTTTGGACAGTAAGAAGGGGCCAATTTATTAAAAAACTCATCCAAACCAAAGTGTTACTGGAACACGAACAATTGGTGGTTTATATGAACCTCTGAATTTTCCTTACCATAGTCCACACAGAGTTGAGAGTATTGACAGGAGACAACTGTTCACAAAAATGTTAACCAACCGTTTCTTTTTTTGCCTCTTAACAACCGTCTGGTCTGAGCCTGTATGTATTTGAAATATTGATAATTTTCAGCAGTCATATTTTTGCAATAAGTTTTGCATGCTACCTTCCTGTTTAAAACAGCTTGAGTACATTCATTATCCCACCAAGGGGGTGAAGAGCGATGGTAATTATCACTTTTAGAGAAGGGAATGAATTTTTTAGCAGTTGTATGAAAAATTGTGACCATTTTTTCCCAAATAAAATTGCAATTGAAAGGGATATCTTGAGATAATTTGGATATTTCAATATCTAGTTGAGTTCTAAATTTTATTGGATCTGCTTTGGAAGAGTTTAATCTATATTTTGGTCTGGAATAAAGTTCACAAGGAAACGTGTTTGAAGTAGTCAAAAGAATGGGAAAATGGTCACTCCCATAGGAATCTGGTAAAACCTCCCAGGAAAAGGTAGAAGATAAATTTGGGGAACAAAATGTAAATATCCAATGCATTTTGTATTCGGGATGGAGGAGCAATGCGAGTTGGTGAACCATCGTTTAATACACATAAGTTAAATTCATCTAAAAAATCATTTATTATTTTTCCAGAACTATTGTTTTTAATACAGCCCCAAAGAGTGGAGTGGGCATTGAAATCACCCATTATTAAAACGGGTTTCGGAAGGGAGGAATAAAAATCTGACCACCAGTGTATATTGAATAGCGAATTTGGAGGAGTGTAGGAGGAAACGATTGTAAAATCGTTTATCCTAATTGCGCATACTTGAGTGAGATTATCTGGAGGGGTGACCGGTATGCGCTGGAAAGGGATGGAATTTTTAACAAAGATGGCACAGCCACCGCCCCCCATCAGAGCGGTCACATCTAACACATGAGTATCCACCCAATCTGAAAACCAAATCGGGTTTGAACCACGTCTCGGATATGGCGGCTACTGAAATATGAAAAGAGTTAAGTAAATTAAGAAGATTGATATTATTGGATACAGCACTTCTGCTGTTCCATTGAAGAATTTGTGTCATTGTTGACAGCTTGAAGAATATTAGTTAATAAATCGGCAGCGTTGGACGGTATTTTATTAGACATGATAATGTTTAACAGAAGGTTTATCAGTGTTTTGATCAGTTCTTGTGGATTGTCTTGATTATGCTCTTGAGCTAGAGCGACACCATTAGCGGTGTTTGAATCTGGGTTATTGACATCAGGTGATATTAAATTAGATTTTAAGTAGGATTCTATCCTTACTTAAATGAAGGTTCTCTGGACTTTTAGGAGACCGATACGTGAATATCGTTTTCCTTGAAGATGTTGATGGACTTTGATTGACAGTATCAACTGGGCGAGAGAATGAGGGAGAAGGAAGAGCAGTTTTTTCGGCAAAGGGAGGTTTTGAAGGGGAAACAAGTTTTGCTGCTTCAAAATAAGATATATTCTCAGAAGCCATCAAGTGCTTGATGTCCTTCTGCCTTAAAAACTCCGGACATTGGAGACTAGTTGAAGTGTGGGAACCATGGCAATTCACACATTTCGGAGATTTTTCCGATACACAGGATTCACCAAGGTGATTTTCTGTGCATTTGAAGCAACGAGGGAGGGATCTGCAGACTGTTTTATTATGGCCAAAACGGCAGCACTGGTAGCATTGAATTGTTGGAAAGATGTATTTTTCTACAGGCAGGGAGTTGTAGTGTATATACACATGGGGAGGTAATGCTTGGCCACCGAAATAGACAACTACAGATTGTGATGGTTTCCATACAATTGTAGGTCCCGATTTATCTTTGTAGTTTAGGCGTCTAACTTTAAACACCTTTCCAAAATTATCAGGGACGCGACATTCAGAGAGGATTTCTTCATCTGACATTTCTACGGGTACACCTTTTATCAGGCCCATACGGGTTACTGATACGAAGGGATGATTGCATTGAAATTGTTATTTTTTAATGCAATTAAGGAAGTAAAGCAATTCGCCGATTTAAAGTCCTTAAATTGGACTGAAATTTTAAATTTACCGAGGGATTTTACTCCTCCTGGTAAAATATTTTTAATTTGGTGACGGTTTAAAAAGTTACCAAAAGAAATCGGGTGGATTGGAGAAGAAGATTTGTCCTCCGAATAATTTCAACAAAAGGGCCACAGTCTGTAGAAGAATATAGTGGAATGGAATTTGGAACGAAATCCATTTTTGTTTTTTTTTGTGGAACATTATCGTCCACATCACGCCTCTTTCTCCCGCCAGTATAAATCATGATCATCAGTAACTAAAGCGGAGACGGCTTTGCAGCCGTCTCCGCAGATATCTCCATTTTGGGCTTCATCAAGCCCAAAAAAGGGATTTGAAACACTGGTCACAAAATGAAAAAAGAAAACAGCTCTGTGAAGTCAATATCACTAATTATAATAAGAAATATACAATAAAATGGAAAGTTATATGGAAATGAACGTAAATATTAATCAAAATTAATAAAAACGTGAAAAAATATAACAGAGAGAAAAATCAGACCTTGTTTGACAGTTGCCAAGCGCCGAAACCCCAAATTCAGGGTTATTAGGGGTCCTGATTTCGAATTTACAGTTTATTTTGAAATCCGAGATGGCGAATGAACTTCTATTTATAATTTGAATATGGGTACCGTTTTCAGGTTTTTGGGGGTACTTATTTAAGATTTTTCGCTTTATTTTGAAAACCAAGATGGCGGACATTTAAAAAAAATATGAACATAAGCATCTGTAGGGGTAGGCAGAGTAAGTATATATATTTTAACATTTTTAGGTAAGTACACAAAATAGTATGTATTGTATTTATGTAAGTATATGTAATTGTATGTTAGTATTTTTTGTTATAATTATGTTATTGTATTATAGGTTTATTAAAAGTAAATCGAACATAAAAAATAAGAAGTGAAAATAAATTTTTAAAAATTCGGAAAAAGCAGCTTCACAGCTAAGTTGTTCAACTAAAACTAAAGCAATTATATTTTAAGGAAAATAATTTTACAAATAAGAGATAAAGTTATCTAATCTTGGCTCTAGTATTTTACTAAAGCTAAATCAATACATATTGAAATACAAACTAAATACAAAAACAAAATAAAATTAGAAGTATGTGACAAAAGCAGTTAAATCTAAATTACGTTTTTTCTTAAAGATCCACTCTCTTACATATTGTTTTAGCGCATGAGTGGTGAGATCTACAACTCTCTTGTCCTTCATCGCATGGTTGATGACATTATGAATAAAAAATACCCACAACTATGAATAAAAAAATGAAACGCATGATCTATGTAGATTTTTATAAAGTGTTGTAGGGTTGAAACGAGTAACGACGGATCAGTACAGGGACGGGGGTGGGAGGAGGGGGTTAAAGAAAACAGGAAGTGGCGCAAAGATGGTGTCACATCAAATAAATTGCCAAGTTCGCGATTTTCACAAGATCCGCAGCCTCGCTCGTTCACTCACCGCGCGACTTTCCACAAGTGAGGGTTTTGTAAGTGTTAAGGGATGTGCGTGTTGAGTGATTTTTTCAGGATCCTCCAACCCCTTCCGAGGGGGTGGGAGGGGTATTTACTTTCAGGAATAATGCAATGGTTTTCAGCGGGTAATCAGGGGATTATATTTAAACTTCCTTGGCGTAAATATGGCTTAGATTGGATAAAAGTTTTTATTTAACATGTTTTTACAATGTAAATTAAATCATTTCAATCAATCAATCTCTTCCTTTACTTATATTATAATTTTTTTTAATTTTTTAAAAAAAACTTGTGATAATGTGTAAATCGCCAATATTATAAGAGCATCTAACAGACATTTTTGTATACCTACGAACAGGCTCATGCCTTTGTGGGATTTTTGTTTATATATATAAAAAAAAATTGACGAAATCTTTTTCTATGTATTTATGTTACTTTGTAATTTTCTGATAAATTGTAATCACATAATATGTATTTTGATGTAAACATAAATTTAAAGTCATTAATAAATAAATAAAAATAAAAAAAAATAGCATATTTAGTTTGGTTTCAATTTTTTTATGTATATTGCTACACTGAAAATACCCTGACTCGACACGGATTATCTAGTGAGTCGGGGCCAGATCATTGTCATGGGACGCTACTGATTGAGTCGCCATCCTCTTGTATAATTTGTCGTTCTGTCAAATTTAATTATTGACGAATGTTAATACCAAATAAAATAAAATAAATCCAATCACCAATTAAGTAAACGAATAAAAAAGTTTATATTTGTAAACATAGTATTAAAGTCACATAAGTTTGAAAATAACTTACCAGAATGTATACGACATGTGACAGTTTATTTTTTAAGGGTCTGTGTTATCGCCTATTAAATTTTAATATTCCTTATATATATTATTTATATGAAAGTTTGATACGATTGAGACGCGCCTTTATAGGAGTATGTTTTTACTAAGTATCTTCATTTAATTAACTTTTCTATCTATAGCATTATTTTCTACTAATACATACTATGGATTATATCTTTTCCTTTTCAATTCCACTTACTTTAGTAGCCGTAAACACCGCCATCTCCCCTACTGCACTTCCCTACACCGCCCCCGGATCCATTAAGTAAATGCACTTCCTGATGCACTCCCAACTGCATTAATATTGCATTCCTTACTCATGCATCTGTCATAACGTCGAAACATAAGTGAACAAGCTCACACATCGAAAGATACTTACACTTGCATGGCCAGCGGTAATACACTGTGATCTTATAATAATTAGGGGAAGTACCATAATACCTGTCACCTGTCAGTGTCTAGTACTGGACACCAGGTTTTTAAACTGATCTATGGCTTATAAACTAGAAGACAGTATGGAGAAGAAAAAACTTTTTTTAAAACAGATCACAACGAAATTTTTTCAATATTCGTAAGTCAGTCAAGGGGTCTCGAAAAACACTAAGATCACACAATTATTATATTTTTTACCCCACATCAAGAGGCGAGGGGCCTTATTTATTTATTTATTTATATTTTTAATGTTATACACACCGTGCTATGTTTAGTACAAATTAACAAAGAATTTTTAAATTCAGCTAACATATAGAACATAACACCAATTACGTGGACAAGACAAATTTCTAAAGACATGAAGTGAGCAAACAGCGGTTATGTTATGTCATGTGTGTGTATGTTGTTGTATGTGTGTAGAGTGTGCTGTATGTGTTGGGAAATCTGAATATTTAAGCGCAGGAGAGGATAAGTAAAGATAAAGAGGATACCGCCGTCCTGGCAGACCGTCGATGACCATCCTACGGGTGTGTTCAGCGGAGCTGATAGATGCGGGCCTGACGTGGGAGGAGGCGAGAGGGCTAGCTGGTGACAGGGTCTGCTGGACTTATTCAGGACTAAAAGTCGCATGCGTCTTTAAAATGGTAAAGTGATCTACGGTACAAAATCACTCGCTATTCCGAAGTGTCGCATGCGACTTTCAGTCCAGCATAGGGCCCCAGGATGCCCAATAACAGAGGAAAACAACGTCTTTACCCAGGTTTGAGAAAAAAATCACTTATTATTTTTATAATCTCCTCGGGAATCGAAACCGGAACCTCCGTAGTTCAGCGTCATTACGCTGCGGTGGCCGCCAATTTTGTCCACTGAGTGAACATAATTAATTGTAACGTTGTAATTTATGAAAAAAAAAATAAAAAAGCAATTTACACAATAAAGTAACGCCTGAACGTTAAAACGTTTCGATCGATTCGCCAGTTTGAAATTTTTTTTAACTTTTAAAACTTTTCGTCGTGATGTGGGTAGACGGTAGACATGTAGGACGAGATGGACAGGGCTGTAGTAGTGATTATCTGAGTAAAGTTTTAATTGGTGTAATTACCACCGGAGTGCGCTAAGTGCAGTCCGTTGTTCCTCTGACAGTCGGAGATGGTGGCACTACCAAGTAGTCAGTGTCTACCACCTGACACCATCCATCTCCCATTGGGGTGGGCCCTTTGTGGTGCTGAGGTACAGAATCTATAGGAGATTGCTACATGAGAAACGGAGAGTGACGATCACGTAATAAAATTGCTTAATGGATATTACCTATTTGGAACATGACATTTTTTACGATTTGACATCTCAACAATGAAAGCCCCCACCCATTCCCTAAACTGCTTTAAAGACTATTGAGTCTTTTTTCAGCCCAGCACAACTCAACCGATTTTTTCAACAAGCTAAACCGCGATTTTAAGATTGTTAGTGTGATAAAAATACGGATGAATTTACGATTATGTACGTGAATAAATGCTTTCATTGTACCCCTAACACAGTCTCGGCTTATGTATTATAATTGTCATTGTTTCCATCACCCAAACCAACCAGAGTCGGTCCAAATTAACAGTGGTAGGGATGTTAGTTTCTACCCCGATCATTACTTATTAGTAATTACAACCACCCGCGAGGGGACCGGTATCCCGCCTCGCCAGGCCCCCCATCCCAGACATCCACCCCTGCATCCGCGGTCATCTCGTCTTATCATCGTGTTGACATCTCAACAAAGACGAAAAGTTCGGAAGGGAATATGGATATCTAGGGGTTGACATGGCTTATGACCTGTCATTTCTTCATAAGGCCCCTTACGGGTCCCCCATACATTCATGTACGTCAGGGCAAAATTCCCTTGTACTTCATGGTTCATAAAAAAAAAAAAATATGACGTAATTATTAATTCTTTTTCTAGTGAATTATCGGACTAAATTTTTATTTAAATATTTCGTTGAATCACAATTAATTTAAAGAAACCCCCTGTTTTTGATAACATTTGATGCATAACACAAAAACAGTACATATAAGATTTTTAAAAAAAAATGTATTAAAGAATATACGTATATATCTAGTGCATTATCTGATTAAAATTTGTAAAACATTAGTAGATTTTGATTATTATATTAAATTCCGTAGATTTTACTATATTAAATTTGAAAAAGATTATCGTGTACGCGATGCACGCGATGTACGCGATGCAAATAATAATGAAACCAAACAGCGCGACGTTCGATCGGATTTTGGTCGTGTTTTAACGAGCGCTCATCCGGGCGCTTACTACATTTTACAATTAACAAAGGGTGGACCTAGTAGCCCCTTAAAATAACAAAATAAAACGTGAAACTAAATTTAGTATAATAACAAGAACCCATGACGTTATTTCTTAGAAAATGGTCCTGCTGATTTTGAAAATATCTACGAGTATTCTCTGGCTGAGTTACTGAAATAGAAATATATAATTTAATATTAACTTACGAAATACTAATTTCCAAATAAAATAAACCATTCTGTTTTTGACGTTTTACAAAACGAATTTCTTACAATCTCATTTACATTGCAAAGTTTACTTATATTGTATAAAAATATATAATAACTAATAAAACTAAATATGAATCATGGATTTTTATCAACAAGGTTATTACGTAAGCGAATTAGTACAGCAAAAAGTACCTACAATAAAATACTGGAATTATTTAATACATTTATTTTATTTATTATCCACATATTGTATCTAAGAGGCCCAATAAATCGTTAAGGATTAGATCACGGAGGACAATGTATGAATGTATATATTATTTTATGATCTCACCGGGAATCGTGCCCAAAATATTTGTAACTTAAATTTTCCACTATACCACAAGATATTTGCGTACACATCTACTCAATTTACATGGTGTAATAAAACTCGTAGTACAACCGGAAAACTGGTGAATCTATATCATATTTGGAGTCGAATGTCCAACTTGACTTGAAAAAAAAAAAATCTTCTCATAAAAGCTTTCTAAAGTAAAATTCCATTATTCTTATTAAAATTCTGTTTTTTGTTTTGTTTTCTTTGTGGATAATATTAATTTGACTATAATTAAATGATATTTGATAACAATTTGCAAAAAAAAAAATCGAAAAAATCTTCTTACTCAATTTTCTCAAAAACTGTGGGTTGAATAAAAAAAAAATACTCTACAAAATCGACTCCAAATATGATGTAGATTCACTGGTTTCCCGCTTGTACATCGAGTTATGTTACACGGCATATAGTGTTAACATCTTGGTAAAATTTTGTCTGTCCGTTGGAGTTAAGCTCCATAAATTCAGTTCACTCCAAGTTGGTGTCTGTAATTTGCGGTGGGGTTTCGGTGGTCCGGATCTTCCCTAATACACCCCCAGCCCCCAGCCCCCAGCCCCCAGCCCTCCTCGAGTCGGTATTGTTCCAGTATTGTATAAAATTGGTTGCAATCCACTAAACTCTCTCTCTTCTCGCATCACTTCTCATCTCTAGCCAGCGAGAGAGATTTATTTATCTGCAGGGGTGGCCAACGGATAAACGGAGGTTACGTATTGTTAAAAAACTATTAGTTTTGGAGTTTTCTAAAGTAATTTTTTTCTATAAACTTACTATTTAATTAAACAAAAAAATATATTTAATTTTTTTATAAGTTATTGATGAAGATACGATTTTTTAAAGTTGCACATTTCAAATACCGCGCTAATAACCACTATTTTTGCATTTTTGCAGGAGTGACGTCATAAAACGGGTTGTTTAAGGCCATGGTATTTCTCCAGCCAGTAACAAAACTGTCAAAAATCTATGCAAACTGACGCGGGAAGCACAGATAAAATATACCGTCGACTCAACTGTCATATACTGTTAACAGCTGTTCTGGGGAGACTGAATGGCGGCCATCTTTTTTGCAATAGAAGCTTGTATGTAGATTGTATTCCATATTAAAATGCCATGGCATTCCATGGAACGCGGCTACGGGGGTTTAAAAACGGAAACCGGAAACACTACACTTAGATACAAGGAGTGACGTCATTGTTTAAGATTTTGAAATGAATGCTACTTTCAACAATTTTTTATTAATTTTTGCGTGCGTTTTTGGGATATTTCATCCCACTTAAGCATTTTTATCTTATCTACACGAAAGCATTTTTTAAAATTCAATTCCGGGTAGCAGTGGATTTCCTCATTCAAGTGCAGCAATGGAGAAACAGCGAAAACTATAAGTGTGTTTTTAAAACTATGTTTATATATTTTTATTTTGCATATTTAATGGCTTTGCATGAGTAGGTACATGAAAATATCATGTGTATACTAATTCTTTTCAAATTTCATCGTCTAAAGACTTAGCACTTGGGCCAATACACGAAACGTGTGACGTAGATGTCCAGTGATGACGTAGATGCCTATTGATGACGTAATGAGTGACGTAGTGGGTTACTAGACACCTCAGACACGCTATTATTTTTTTAAGTATGGGAATGTCACTTCTCTGAAATTCTTGTTCGAAGATAAAGAATAGGTCTCTTTTTGTAAATTTCAATTTTGTTGGAAAATTATGCCGAAACACTTTTTGGAAATTTTATTAAAATGTAAAAGAAAGAACTGTTCATTTTATTATTTATAATAACTATAGCTTTATTAATCGTATTTTAATAGTGTATCTAATGTCGTGATGTAGTCGTAAAAGTTCTTGCTAACTAGATTGTCAAATTTCAGTAAAATAAAACTTAAATAAATTCTGTATGACCATAATAATAGTCAGTATATTCACGTTCCTAGCAATTTTCCATAGATTAACCCCAAACGGCCCGAGCACGTAAAAAGGCGCCAATCGCTTCTTCAATTTCGTCGCTTCGTTATTTGAATTCCGAATCAAAGTATTTTCCTTCGCAAACACCTGTCTTTGAGCGTTCGAGCGGGGGCGGGGTGGCGGGGCAGAGGACCAGCGGGGCAATGCGAACAGTTTTTGTTTTCTCAATACGAAACAGTTTTCACGGTCGCTCCACACGATCTCTGGCGAATCACACACTCCAACACTCTTTCAATAAGCGGCCAATGGAGCGAAGAGAGATGGGCCGCCATTGTATAAGGTACCAACTACGTAGTAACGCAGTGGGCAGGTACCTCACAAGCGTGTAGGGCAACACTACTCATGGAAAATAAAAAAAAAATATTTTCTTCTCGATGCTTGTACCCTTTACCTTATTGACTCGAGATTTTATTGTGCTGAAACGATAACATAAAATTTATAAGATACAAATAAGATGTGAGCGATTTACTAGTTTCATTGCCAGTCTAAATTTCATTATTTATGAGCGCACAATGTTTAGAAGTTTTGAAGTTAATGAACTTATGCATACATAATATTTCATCTTACTTTTAAAAACAAAGTAAGTAATATTTTTGTTAAAAATATTTACTGGTAAAAATAAAAAGCAATAAAAAATTGGAGAGACATCTTCAGGCGTCTTCTAGTAAGTAATCAAGTTCGTATGAACCTTACCTACACTAATAAAGTAGATTGCCAAAAAATGCTTAACCATATTCTCAACAGATGTCACTATAGGGAAAGAATATTAAAAATATTTAAAATCTGTCGAAAACACAACTCGCATGTGGATTCTTCTGTACAAACTCAACATATATATAAGTTTCAAAAAATTTGTCATACATGGTTGTCAGATGATGGGCGGAATGGGATGCGACAAAAAATATCTAATATTCTATCTAATATAATATCTAATATTAGATATTTTTGTCGTTTATGAATTGTATAAACGAACACTATCGATGTGCAAAATACTTCTTTTAAAACAATGTATTGAATGAGGGTTTAATCCTTGTTATAAAAAAACTGGATTTCTGCTATTCAATCTTAACCACTTACTTTTTTCAGATATTATTGATATGGCAACAGAGACAGAGAAACTCTGGAAACGAATGTGGGTTATCTAGACGTTAACAGTGCTTATGACCTATCATTGGCTGGGTTAAGTGGCCACTTGATGTACTACAACATTCCCCATTCCGCCCATTATCTGACAACCATATATTATGACAATTTTTTTATAAGGTATTTTGAATTTGTGCAGAAGCTTCGACATTTGAGTTTGTTTTTCGACAATTTTCAACATTTTTTCTCTCTGGTGAGAAGATTGTTAAGCATTTTTGGCAATCAATCTTTTTATTGGTGTAGGTTGTTACGAAAAAGTGGAGTGTTATTTGATTTTATTATGGACGTTTTAAATTAAAATATTTAAAAAATATTATTTTTGTTGGGGCTAGTGGAAACACTCCATACCTACAAAATATAAGACAGAGATTCATTTACTTCTACATCGCATTGAAAAAGTAATATGTACACAACATTTATTCGGAGTAATAAGTTTTCAGCTTTACGCTGACGCTGATACAAGTCTATAAATAAATAATAATATTTTGGAGCGATATTCCTTCAATCTCCCCGTGCTGAGATCCTCCAAAGTGTTGGATTTTGTTAGGATGTTAAATTGAATGTTCCACGTTAGATGGGTTGGGATAGATTTTTGTTGGGTTACTTCCCGGGACTCCCGCGGGAGGGCAGCACTGGGATTAGAGGAAATTGGGGACGACAGGAGGGGCGGGGGAGGGGGGAGGGCTATTCTCAGCTGTCATGTTGAGGAAATGTTCCGATTGGAGAGAGGGGGAGGTATTGAGTTTTTTAAGTGCAAACAAAGTTTATTTTTCTGCTTAAACTAAAAAATTGCGTAATATCATTAACTGACTTATCATATAGGGGCATAGGGCGCTACATTGGTACACTTGTCTTGATCATTCGTTTTTGGTCATACCCATTGATTTATTAATACACTTAGATTTGAACTGAACCCAAAAAATGAATGACACTTCAACTCCGCCAAAACCTCCAACTCCGCCAGACGCGTATTCAGTATTTCTTTAACCGCGGCCGATTCGGACGTTCAGAAAACATTCCGAAATGCCTTCCTGTGTAGTGAAACCGTGTAAAAACCGTACGAATAAAATTAACAAAAAAGATGGTGTTTATTTATATTTGTTTACATAGCCTAAAAATAATTATTATTCAAAGAAAGCTTTCTTCTTAAATAATAGCCAACAGCCCCCGTCCACAAGAAAAACAAAGTCATTTTAGATGCATGGTAAAAATTCATGAACGCTCCTCGTAAGGAACGGGTTAGTATTGTATACTGTTACTGTAACCCTATATATAGCCCATACCTTTTGCGGTGTGTGGCGGATGCTTGCCGGCAGTCGAAGGGCTCTGATAGGTCGACCTGTGTAAGTGTATTGAGGTGCGGAATCTTCGTGTCATTACTTTTTTTAAATAATTTACTCTGCAAGGCAGATTTAAGTGTATTATAAATCAATGGTCATACCTATAATATTGAGCATTTGTTACATGAAGGCAAGATGATCAGCCTTATGTTTAAGCATCATACGGATTTTTTTTACTTGACAAACTATGTAGATTCAAGTAAATATTTCAAATTGATCCATCGGGAATTGAACCCGCGATCTCATGTATGGTAGTACCTACAATGCGCTATACTACGCCACCAGGCGGATACACGTTAAATTCATAAAATTGATGTGTAGAAACCTTCAAACAAAATACACACGGATCCAATTTACTATGTACAAATGTACAATGTACATACTACACACGTAGGTAGGTACTAGGTACTCGTACATACTTTAAACATTCTTGGTCCTTACAGAAGGGGTAGCGGACTTAAGGAAAATCAATTTCCGCCCTTCACGAGGAGCAACTATTACATAAATATTCTAACACCATCACTTCACTAATGTACCTATGTATGTACATATATCCGACTACACAAAAATCATTTTGAGTTTATTTATTTTTATATTCAAAAAAAGTTACTTACTTAAAATTAATATTTAATCATTCATCATCATCATCATCATACTGCATATGGATTCCACAAACTGCCTCCAAGCCAAGCTATCGGCCCCGCGCATCTTCCCAAGTCAGGTCTACGTCCCGCAGTTCTGATGCAAACTGCCGACGGATTATTGTCAACAGCGGACGTTAGGACGCCGAGAACCCGATGCTTTGTAAAATAGGCAAGCCTTATAAAATATAAAATTATTCAGTAAAGATCTATTTTTACTAATGACGTACAAATTTAATTTTTATTACCAGCGTAATTTTACTAAAAATCATGATATGAGGGTTTTAGAGCCACATCAAAGTAACATGCGTGTAAAAATAATACACAAAAACTGTATATTTCTTTTGGATAATGGCGGGATAGTTAGCTGGATACTAGACTCCATTAATGTCAGTCTCGTGTGGTAGTGGTCAACGCGTTGGGGTACCAAGTATGAGGTCGCTGATACAATTCCCAAAGAGGTCAACATGAAATATTTATATAAAATGTCGCTTCACAATTAAAAAATCACATCTCTTACCAAGATATACTGTATTTGGTGTACTGATACTGCCCTATGCACCATTGGGGTGCGGATTCTGCGGATAAGAGGAAATTGTCGTATTAGTAGATTTCGAACAGAAAGGGCGGTTACAAATTTATATATTATGTACTGACTTCACTATATGTAGGTATTTAGTTTAAGTATTAAGTCCCATTAGCAAATTGTATGTAATGCCTTTATACAAAAGCATTAAAGCAACTTATTACGTCATAATACATGTTATCAAAACGACCTTTTTCGTTTTCCCCTCAGAAGTTCGTGAGTGTAATAAAGCCATTAATTCTCGCGTGGCCGGAATTAAAACAAAACACAATTCGGTAAAATTAAAACCATCATTACCACTTCCATACTTAGCATTTAACACGACCACCCCTAATACATGTACCTATTGTAGGCTGTATCGACACTAAAAGGCTTTGTGACACGATCGTTCTGGAGCGCTGTTACCAGAGCCGAATTAGTAATATATCTTTTATTTAATTATTTTAAATCCTCTTTATTTATTTTAGACACTATTTTTTTTAAAATATTAGGCTAGTGTTCTAGCAAAACATAACAATCTTTATTCAAATATTTTAATTTTGGGGATACTTTGAGATAGGTACTTCAAAAACGTGTGCTTTCACGAGGGATTAAAATGTTTTTTTTCACATAATCCCCAAAATTAAAATTTTTTTTTTTAACAAAAATTTTTCTTTCAAACCATTTACAAAAAAAATTTCATTTAATAAATATCATTCAAGAATAAAATGATTAAGAAATCTTAATTGCGAAGTAAAATGAAATTCCTTTTATGGATAGATTTCAATTCTAACTTTGGCGTCAGTGTCGGCGTTGCGTCGTTACGAAATTGGCCGAAAATCACTTTGCGTTTTCCATTACATAGTCATGTTAATTCTTAACGCTTTTGAAGTAGAAGCTGATTGGTTTTTAATACTGCTACTATTTTTTTATTTTTTTAAATTCCAACAAACACTACTGCTTTTTTTTATGTCAATTCCACGTCTCTACGCTAAAAACTACAACATCTACATTAATTGTCGTCGATGTTTATCATTCATAAATACTTTTATAAAATTAGAGGTAAAGTAAAATTAAAGTATACTGACAATTTGACAGGAGAAAATACTAAAGTTTGTAGATTTTCCTGACATTTTTGAGTTTTATATTGCCGACGTTTCAGCCCAGGAAATGGACACTGCAACGTGCTCCGAAACGTCGACAATACAATGTCCAAAAATACGGCATAATAACCCAAAAAATAATTATTTTATTTTAATTTTAGTTATATAGTAAACATGCAGTACTTACAATTAATTACACGTAATGGACCAGTTAAGTTTCATTAATTAATTATTAGTTCATGTTAATTAATAAATTATTAATTATTTCCATTAGGTGAAGACTATTTTTTTTATGATCCAACTTCGGCCCTGCTCAAACCCAGTGGCGGCACTAAACTGTGTGTGGAAGGGGCGCGGGCGGCCCTGACAGAAAAGGGGCCCATTGGAGGAACATTGGAATGGTTTTAGAGCACCAGCCACGGTAGAGGTGTGGTGGTATAATGAAGTGGAGCTGGACCCGTCCATTACCCCCCGCCCTGCCCCCTCCTTCCTCTCCCGCCCTTCCCGGCGATGGAAGGGCGGCAGAGAGTGCCCATAGGGCGGGGAACGACCACTTTAAGAGCTTGTAATAAATCGACAAATAACGCTCATTTTTTATGATTACAAAATTTTTCGGTTGTTAAAGTTAAAAACTACACCAGTAAGCTTTTCATCTAGCCTTTATGTAATTCGTGTATCCATGCAGTGCCATATGCACCATTCGGTGCTTATAAGGAAAAAGAATGACGATGATGAAAGAGTTTTTTTTTTACTACAAGCCCCAGTTAGTTTTTGAAATTTGTGTGTAACCTGTTACTAGAAGATACTGCTGTGTGAAATACAAAGAGTAGGTACCTACAGGATTCAATAGGGGTAGTAGTTAAACAATTCTTAGCCAAAAAATAACATAACAAATAAAAAAAAACACGTGTATAATTTATTTTTAATCATCATTTAATTTGAAAATGGCAGGTTTGTTTCATATTTAAGTAGTTAAAGTAAAAACACCATTACTTCAGCAGTTGAGGGTTAACAGCACACACTTGGGCCAAAGGTTTGGCAGGATTAGACAAAGTCACAAATTGTTCTGCAACTTCCACGGCAACCCTAATCTGAGCTTCCACTGTTGAGGCTCCTGAAAATTCAAATAATTGTATATTTATTATATTCCTAATTATAATTATGTATATTACATGTATAAGTTGTTGTTAAAACTTCCGAAACAAATAAAATATTCCTATTTATGTATTTTTTTACATATGAAAACACTTAAAACCGAGGGATGGTGATAGAACCTTCTTATCGACATGAATGGTTTGTGTACATGTCTGCCATCTAGCGGCCAACTATGAAAGTAATTCAAAACTCACCATCTCGTGAAAATTCACAGTAGCGGTTTTCTTACTTTTCATTTTTTACAAAATAGTACCAAATTGCAGTGTATGTTGTCATTTCACTGCCCCTAGCCCCCAGGGCACGTACGGGAGTGTGGTCAATAATGCCGAATATATCCATTTAATTTTATTTCAATTATAAACTTACCCAGATGTGGAGTTGCAATAACATTAGGGTGCTGGATGAGTTGTAGAGTAATGGCGTCGGTTGGAGGTTCTTGTTCAAATACATCCAAAGCAGCTCCTAGAACCTAAAAAAAAACAATTAAAGAAATGTGTGTGTGAGAGATGTATGAATGTGGAGGGAAGGAAGGGAAGTATGCCAAGGCAGAGTGGTGTGGCGTTCTATCCTCTCTGCCTATCCCTTCGGGGAAATAGCGTGATGGTTAGTTAGTTGACTCAAAATACCCACTAAAGAAATTAATGCAGGCAGATATTTTAAAAATGGGTTCCTTTTGTGAACGTGAATACTAACTAACTAACTAACTATCTCGCTATTTCCCCGAAGGGGTAGGCAGAGAGGATAGAACGCCACACCACTCTGTCCTGGCACACTTCCTTTGCTTCCTCCACATTCATACATCTTCTCATGCACGCACGTCGATTATTCTGACTTTTCACTTGACCACTATCAAGTATTTGTTGTACTTGATCACGCCATGTCTTTCTCTCGGCCTTCCTCGACTTTTACAACCAGACACATGACCGAACCATCGCAGAAGACCTTTCCTAATTTTGACGATAATGCTTATCTCAGCCTCGCATTCTGCTCTAATTTCGACATTAGGGCACCTGTTATACATGGTTTTTTCCACACATTCGCCTGAGAGATCGCATTTCAACAGCATTCGGTCTACTTTCGTCCTTGATAATATATTATTTTTAACGTTTATGAAACTTTAATTGTGTAAATTTAAAATTCCTACCAGAATAAATATGTATGTAAATTTACCTGTCCACTGTTAAGACCATCCAAAAGATCTTTTTCGTTAACAAGGCCTCCCCTTCCGACATTAATAATAGATACGCCCTTTTTACATTTAGCCAAAACCGCAGCACTGATTAAATCTGAAAAATAGCAACAAATTAATCAAATGAATACCGTTAAAATATTATAGGGGGTATTGATCCTAGTTAGCCATAGCTATTTACTAAAATCAAACCCTCTGCCGCGAACAGGGTATTAATTAGGCCCAGCGTTGCACCAAACAAAAGTTTCAAAAGATTTGATTCAAAATAACAATAGTACTTCTTGCAACAAATTTTTTTGGCCTCAGTCAATCATAACATGACTCTACTTAACTAGGTCGCAGTGAAAAGTCATATAAAGTTTTGAAAACTCTGCAACGATATATTTTAGATATTGTTATCTAAATATTGCTTACTTCTTGTGGATGGCATCAGAGGGGTGTGAACAGTGATATAATCTGCCAGGGGCCATATTTCACTAAGTTCCATCTTCTTGGTGTTGTACTTCATCGTGTCTTCTGCAGATACAATAGGGTCATAGCCGATAGTCTGAAAAAAAAGGAAAATTAATTGTATTAATCAAAAGTAAAATAAAATCTGATTCGTTATTTTTGTGCAGGATAATTATCAACTATTTTTCTAAATTGGATTCAGTGAATATTTATTTTATTTTGACTATAACCAAGACTGCGTGATTCGACTATATTTCTAGACATAGCATTATCATTTACATGGATAACAATTTCAATCCTTAGGTCATACGATTGCTAATCAAAAGTATTGATCGTTATTTTTGTGCACAGGTATGGCATATCAGAATATGTGATTTCACACAAAACAGCCAAAGTAATCAAAATTATCTTATTTGTAATTTATAAATCCTATTTCGCCAAAAAAAAATCCTTTGAAGGACAAGAGTACTGCTAAATTTTTAGAGCAATTTAAGTATTTTTTTGGTTTAACAGGACACATTGTGAAATGCTTCCGGACGCTGTTATCTTTCCCTTGGTAGTAAAAAAAAACGAGGATCCTATTAAACCCAAAACAAAACATGGCATAATGCTTTTTATGCCCATTATACAAAATAACAGAAAATGTACGTAATGTTGTATATTTCCGTTAGTATTTTCATTAGTTCCCCGGCCAGGAACACTCAGAAATTTAAAGTGAGTGAAAACTCAATTTCTGAGTAGAAAATACCATTATCAAAATTAATCAAAAGATTTTGAGAACATATAGGTCTTTTTTCGAAACTTTTTTCGAAACATCACTTCACTCTCACAGTTGCGCACTTCTGGTGGGAGAGCATTCCAAGCCACAGGGCCCGCTACCACAAAAGCGCGCTCTCCAAATTTTGTGCGCTGTTTTACAGATCGGTACTAAAACCCTGCCTATTGCTGTAGATGTAGCTGATTGTGAGATATGTGTCTGAAAGAAACTGTGTGTGAGGGTGACAGAAGATGTACGAACGTGTGTGTGTATGTAGTATGTCTGCTGTGTGCCCGTCACTCCAAGTTAGAGCTCTGAGGAGCGTAGACAGTTAAACCAGTATTATAATAAACCCGTAATAATTGTCACAGTCACAGTCGTGTATTCCATTTATCCCCCATACCAAAACATCACACTGATCGAAGTGTGAGACGTCTTTCAGCTATTTTATCTGGAATGCAAAGCTCTTTTAGGTTAGGTTAGGTTAGGTTAGGTTTAGGTTAGGTTAGGTTAGGTTAGGTTAGGTTAGGTTAGGTTAGGTTTAGTTAGGTTAGGTTAGGTTAGGTACCTTCATCCCGTAGGCGTTCATCCTAATAGCCACCTCCCTCCCCACCCTGCCCAGCCCCAGCACGGCCAGGGTCTTGCCCTGCAGCTCGGTGCCCAGGTACTTGGAGCGG
Source organism: Micrasema minimum (assembly GCA_022494985.1). Lineage (NCBI taxonomy): Eukaryota > Metazoa > Arthropoda > Insecta > Trichoptera > Brachycentridae > Micrasema > Micrasema minimum. The sequence goes on along the minus strand of JAGVSP010002268.1, from coordinate 30,347 downwards.
TCCCAGCGACCAGCGCGGAGGGCGGCGGCCGCCCACACCACGTTACGGGCAAGGCAGGATATAAGGCTGCAGGTCAGCTCGCATGCACTGATCGCGTTACCCCGGGGAGTGCTGAACAAATCAAAATCACATCATTTTCAATCGATTTACAATAAATTACATATGATCAACTTTAGCCATTATTTTTTATCTTACTCGCAGTTGTTTATTTATTTTTTCTGACCGCAGTGCGTGTTTTGAAATTTGTGCATGAAGGTAATATGTATTTTTTAAATTCAAATTCAGGGCAGTTATTGCAGTGAAAATATTTAAAGTGAATAAATATTTTACAATTTGACATCTCAACAGAGACGAGTTTGGAATGGAATATGGATATCTAGGCGTTTACAGGGCTTATGACCTGTCATTGGTGGGTTAAGTGGCCACTTGATGTATTACAACATTCCCCATTCACCTAGTATTTGATATCCTTATCTGCCAATATACAGTAAAATGGCGCGACGCTTCACATGTGAACACTCTCTGTCATCCATTGAGAAATTTGCTAAGCATTTTAGCAGAAACCTTTATGATTGCAAGCAAGATTCTTACGAAATATATCACCTACTAGGAAACGCCTGAAGATGAATCTTCAATTTGTTATGCTTATAACTTTATACCAGCTTATTTTTTATAAACAACATTGAGTGTGTCTAAATACTTGTAGACAAAAAACTGGATTTCACCCATTACGGGCTAATAATTACAATTTGACATCTCAACAGAGACGAGAAGTTTGGCCACTTAACCCAAAATAATACAAATCAGTACAACCAAAAGGTAGTTTTTCTTATTAGATTCCAGTAGTCTGTAGTAATGAAATAATGTCATTAAATTGAATTGACTTTTATCTAAACATGGTCAGACAAACAGATTGACAAAAAGTCAATGAACAATTTTCAAATATATATGACTACAATGCAAAATAAAACTTCTTAATACTCAGAAGTAACCTGATGAATAAATTTCATGGCTTACTTCAGGACAATGATGCTTTTGGCTGTTGCTGCATCAACATCAATGTTGTCCACTCCAGCACCAGTCTTCCCACGACCTTCAGCCTGTCTCCAGCTTCTAATACTTCCTTGGTCACCTGAGTACTGGACCTCACTATCAGAGCATCATGATTCTACAAGAAAAAATAACAGTCAACAAATAATAGCACATTGGTATAATTAACCAGAGTTGTGTTGCAGTAATTTTTTAGCCCCAGTTTTCGTTTGGATATTCCCTCAAAAGAAAAAAAGACGTCCAAATAAAAAGTTTCCTTTTTCTTAAATATTTTTCATGAGTTTTTTTAACCTCCGTTGATTTCATTGTTTAAAAAAATACGTAAGTGAAAACTAGTTAATTGGTAATAGCAATTTTTTGGTTTAATTTTACATTTCCCTCACACAGTAGTACCTACATTATTAAAATAACAATTTTCAATTTTAAAAGTACTTGTTCTCTTGTTCATAAACATAATTTTAATGTGATTTTAGGTATTTCAATTTTATATACCTAGTCAATCAATATTGACGCAGATGTTTTTGCTCGGTATGATGTGTTCGATATTCATACTTACGTCATATTAATGCCTTTCGTAGTTCAACAAAATGCAATATAATAATAGCACCACTAAGTATTATTTATTACATCAACAGGAAAATAATTTGAGTTCAAATTATGTTGAATTGGGTAAAATAAATTAGTGGCTAAAAAAACACATCCCTAAAAGAGTACCTAATTTTAAAAAAATTATTTTAATGCAATATGTTTTGTCTGTTAAGACTTTTAGCCATTTTACCTTAATTTCTTCAATCAGTTCTTCCTTCTCAGTTTCGTTTTTGTGGTGACTTTAATACCATGCTGCACCAGGAGATCAGCACATTTAGGGTCCACAGCATCAGAAATCAACACGGATTCGATTTTCACCATTTTGGCCATTCTGCAAAAAATAATTTTTATGTTAGAAAAACCGTTTTAGAAGTTAAAAATCAGTGTTGTGGGTACTGTAGCTCGTGTGCAATGCAAAATTTTACATGAAACGAAATAAATAGATACCAACTTTTTTTTTAAATCGAGCTACTACCTATGTGCGAAACGAAAGTTATCTGCTTATAAAATATAATTGTGGTAAAACGATTTTGATACTACCGGCCACTGTGGATTAAATCGTTTTGCAGTTACAAGGCGCACGGACGGTCTACATGAGACTTTCAACTGAATTAATAAAAAAAAAGTTTCTTTTATACTTAGTAGCGGTACACGCATGTTGGAATATAAATATAATATAAACATTAAAATGTACATTGTCATGCTACATGGTAAAAAAATTATATCTTTAGACTCGTGTACACACGTTATCTAGACTCTTGACCTCAGAGATTAAGTAAGAATAACAATTAAATCTCCTCATCAGAATAATAATTATTTGTTTAGACTTTGAAATTCGATAAAACATAGGTTACGACACTTGGTTTGGAACCTTTTTTCAAAAGTTAAATAATTTTATAACAGTTTTGAAATCCCGGAAAATATTGTTTGTGGGGATAAATATTCTTTACTTTATTTGTTGCTTTTTTAAGCCCCTTCCCTTGTCAATATAAACACGCCGATTATCAACTTTATTATCATTTATACAGCAATAAATAATAATAATGTACTATAAATAATGTATTCATTTTCAAAACCTATAATATTTACGTACTATGGAAACTTTTAGGACGTTGGTTTTAACATTAAATAAAGGTTTTTTCAATAGATAAGTTTCTTGTTTATTTGAATATCTTATTCATTTTCTAAATCGATGAGAAGTTAATCAAATGAAGCTGCAAATAACTAGATATTTTATTTATAAGTTACACACATGTGATAGATATGTAACAAAATAGATAGTCCTAATAAAATCACAATAATAATAATGTATCTTGATATGTAATAATTAGGTATAGTTAAATCTTTTAAATTTGATTATCAGTTATCTGAAAGTATAACGTAGAACTCACGTAGAATACGTTAAAAAAAAAAATATTTGTAATGAGTAAAGTACTCGATGTGTAGGTACACGAAAATCACACAACAAACAACTCTAATTCCACATTTCATTAATTTGCCGTTTTTATGAAACATATTATATGGTCAGTAAACGTGTTAGCAAACAAAATAAAGTTTAGTCACTTACACGTCCGACACACTAGGAATCCAGTTGGAAACTAATTTATTTACAAATTCACTAACTAATAACTAAAAATTTGTCTAACAACAAAAACGAAATGACAGATTATTATCACAAATAATATTATTACTGTTACTATAGAATTAAGTACGAGACGCGACAGGAATAAAAGTAATGTAATAAGAAACAAGAACAAAATCAGACTTCAAACTCTACTGTCTGATGTCTCGTCTGCTCAAACCTAAAAAACTTCCAGCCGAACGATCATAATAACTGACCGGCTGTTTACAACAGTAACCTAACACGCAAATGTTTTTTTTAACATGAAACGGTGGGTAGGTATTACCATGGTCCATAAGGCGCTGTTTCGCTTACATACATATGTACCTAATTTTTTAACATTTTAAAAAAGGAACGGGATAGAATTCAGATTATGTTTTTCCTGCGTTACTATGCCGTGTGATACCCAGAAAATAAATTATATACCCAGAAACTAATAAATGACAACCAGAAAAAAATCTGTATCCTGAAAAAAATCTGTTGCATTGGTATGGTACCTAGTACCTATGCATGTTAAAACCCAAAAAATGAATTTTTTTAAATACCTTAACTGAGTGAAATAACACTTTTTTTTTTAAATCGTCTCAAATTAAAACTTAAGCGCACTTTATATAGGACAGAAAACTTTACAGTTTCTTGTGCAGTTTGCACACTGTCCCGTATAATTCAAAAACTGTATGGAGTATTGAATGGTCGGCGCAACGTTTTGCTGCCCAGAAAGTAAAATGTTTTTTTTAAATGTAAACGTTCAATTGCGGGACGTGGACTCCTGACTTGGGAGGATGCACAGGAGCTTGGCGGCCGATCGCTTGGCCTGGAAAGCAGATTTGTGGATTCCATAACATGCTCCACATAGGAGCGATTATATGGTATATGATGATAACTGATGAATGCTTTCAAAAACATAAAAAACAAATAACGTATTTACATTATGAGCAATATTATCAATTTCCTGTGTGCAAATATACGATAATAACTTACGATCGCGCTTAAAAAAAATGTGCATAAATATGTATAAAATTTGTGAGCGGAATTTAATCACTATCGCGTCAGCTGTCGTTTAAAACTACGACTTCATAAACATGTCAGCTCCGCTATCAGATTGCACAAAGTATGAGCAACAAGCAGTGTTAAGATTTTCGTGGTCAACGGGTGTGAAAGGTTCTGGAATGCACCGGAGACTTGTCACAATACAGGGATTGTGATTTAAGTGCTCTAGGTACCTTATAAAAGCTGTTTTTGTAGATGGAAATATATAAAAGTGGGCGAATCAGCGTAATACAAAAACACACGGACTTTAGGGATGCGGTGCAAAATGGCTTCACGACTAACCAAAAACCTTTTACCACGGAAGTTTGTCGCTGGACCAAGCACATCTCTTAAGGTGGAGACTACGTCGAAAAATAATTGTAGGTATATGTAAGCTGTTGTACACCATCTTTGTTTAATAAAGTTGTCCAACGAAACCCGTTTATAATAAAAAGTACTAACGAAATAATAAAATATATAGTAAGTATATTTATGTATTTTTTTCTACTTTTATTTGATGCCAGCAGTTGACTCTTTGCTGTTTAACACTTTCAAATTATTCAACAGGGATCCAAAATAGCTGGCGCCACCAGTTTACTTCATTATGAAATGGATAGTAAATTTACTGCACCTTATACAAAGTGGTTTCACCAATCAATGCTTAAAATGAAATATTGCATCATTTATTACAATGTGCCATTATGGTAACGTTCGAGTAGCCTTAACCTTGACAACGAGTAAACCAGTTGTAACCATTCTTATCTTTTTTTTTATCTTTCTTCTGAAGTCAAAACTTAAGATTATCTGGAGTCTGGGACTCTAGCTGGTCTCATAATATACCAGTGTGTTCCTATAGTTCCTTATATCCTTATTCCCACGAAAATATGAATTTAATCTGTAATAAAAAAAATTGAGCATAGTACTTTATAATATTAAATTTGCTGCCCCGGCGAACTTCGTACCTCCTCGGAATCAATAAAACAAACTTTGTATTAACTTATTAGCTGAGTAAAATAATTATTAATTTTAAGTTAAAATAAAATTTATACTCAAAATCATTCAAGATTAATAAATAAATGTGTAAAAATGAAAATGAAAGTATTTGAAATTACATTGCAATGAATGTCATTCACGTGGCAGCAAGGCATTTGCTTTATTGAAAAGAATTGAAATGAAAAAAAATCTATGCAATCTTGTAATATTTACTAACACATACATAAATATTTCAATTTGTTAATGATACTATTTTTAAAAAGGGCTGGTAAATCGCGGCGCACATGTGCACAGCTAGCTCAATAGTACCTACCTCTGCAATTCATGTATAATGCAATTTAAGGGCCGAAGATAGCCGCCAAATAATACTATCGAATAAGTCGATTTATACAAAAATTTAGGGAAAAATTAATATTCTTCATAATCTTTTAAAATATTTTTATGAAAAAAAAATACAATGTCAGTACATAGTAAGCAAAGAATTTCAGATCAATTATTATTATTTTTAATTAAAAATAATATAATTTTATCATCAAAACAAAATAATTTTGGAAAAAGATGTATGTACAAGTTCTTCAGAAAGGACGTATTTAATAATACTAAATTTAGAGTAGATACAAATATTTTTTTTCTTAAAACTGAAAAAAGTCGCAGTTTTGAAACGTCACGCTTTTAATAGGTACGTTTCCATGTGGTGTAGAAGTTATCCAAGCTGATTGTTTTGTTTTTTATTTTAGTCATTTTAGTGTTATTGTCTATGAAATTTTAAAATTATCCTTCAAAATCTAATAATCTGTGGTTGACATCGGTTGACATTTCTGCGGTGGTTTCGCGGGTTTTCAATGTTTAAAACAAAAATTGTTCACTTTAGAAATATTACTTCATAAAAAAGATTCTCAAGATTCTGCGTAATATCTATTCTGTCTCGATTTACTGAAAGTTTCGATCATTTGCGATTTTCCCAATACCCGGCTAAAATGCCGACTCGCGGAAAACGTTCTTCGAAACAAACTCCGAAGTATAAAGACAGCGATAATTCGGAGGATGGTGGAGATTTCGAAGATTCAGGGTCCGAAGCGTCAGTTCCTGATGATGAGGATTGTGACGATGATTCCGCAAGTTCTGGCGATGATTTTGAAGAAGAGGAAGTTTCCACAAAGACGAAAACAAAAACTCCGCAGAGGAAATCGGCAGTGCTTAAAAAACCCGTCAAGAATCAAATTTCAATGGTCACTTTAAAACGCAATCTCCAATCAGCTGGTGCCAAAATAAATACATCAGGAGATTCACCAACAGATCCCGAAGTACCATTTTCTATCAAGGATTTAACAGAAACAGAAAAGCTGTTGCCGACGTTCTTGGATCTGTCTGAAAGTGGTTAGAATTCTTTGATATTCGTTTTAAGAATAATTTAATTTTTCTTAATACCTCTGCGGCTGTGCTAAAACATCCATCTACTTCATTTTTTTTCATGTATAGAATAATCCAACATTTTGAGCGTGCCCAAATAAAACTGGATTTTACCTATGACGGGCTTGGCTTACATGAAATAATAATGTTATTTTATTTTATTTTATTTTTATATTTTATTTTATTAAAATAAACGGCACTCAGTGCCTTTTACATATTAAATATTTACGGCAAATACACAAAATCATAATATACATAAAAAATGTTAAAATAATCCAGCATCAAATCCAGTTATGATTGATATCTCAACAGATACAAGAAGGTATATGGATATATAGGGAACCTTATAATACATCAAGTGGCCTCTTAACCTAGCCAATGACAGGTCATAAGCACGTAAACGCCTAGATATTCATATTTACTCCAAAACTTCTTGTCGCTGTTGAGATATCAGTTGTAATGAAGTGATCTAAAATCAATAAAACAATGAACAATGTTTTCTACTCATTATACCATTAAAAGTTGGAGATCTCTGCTAGTGTAACACCCTGTATATCATCTGTCCCAAGGGAATTTTACCCTAAAGTTAAATCTTAAAGTATCCTGTATTAGAAAATTAAAAGAAATTTGTTAATAATTGTATAATTTTAGATTCTGATGGTAGTGACGATGAAACTAAAGACAAATCCTCACCTGTTAATCCGCTGGAATACAAGACATTTATCCAGAAGAACAAACATATTGAAGATATTAAAATCAAAGAGGAAAAACCTGAGGGGACATCTGTACAACCCAGCAGACTTAGTGATTCTGGGACAGATAGTGAAATGGAGGATGTTAATTCTGATTTACTTGTAAGTAATCTATCTTAGTATGTGTTAAATTTAGATAACTGTAATTGTAGCAATTATAGTATCGGTGCACTGATGCAGAGCCCTATGCACCATTGGGTGCGGGTAAGTAGTAGTAGTATAGTATTTTGGTGACAAAATCGCTATACCACTATGCACCCTCATGTTACTACATTCAAAAACATGTACCAATTCACAGACTGATATCTTGGCAATGCTAAGACTTTTGACTGTTGCTCAAATTACTTTTTATTAGGTGGTCATATACTCTGACTTTGATTCACAAATTTGAAAGAGGTTATTTTTATTTACCTGACAAGGTTTCGAAATAACAGACTTAAGTTTTGAAATAAGTTTCTCAAAATAATTCTTGGTATGCGAAGGGTTGACTAAGGCTATATCGTGAAGCAATGGGTGTGCAGCTACTTGTGTCAACTATCATTGAGAGAAGATTCAACTAGTTAGGAGGCTAAACCATGCCTTATTTTATAAGTCACTAGGTTTTCTACGTCCCGGACAACTATTACAAACAACAATAATAATAAATAATATGTTCCTAGTTTTTATCATAATTACTGGATGCGAAACTTATTTAGGGAAACATTCAGAAGTTGGCAGCTAATTTTTCAGTTTAAAGATGGTTTTTGAAATCCACATGCTGTAAAAAAGTTGCTCTAAATTCTCTTCCTTTTAGACGAATAATGATACTGCCCAAGGATCGACACCTTCGAAGAAATTTAAATTCCAGTATAAAATCTCACAGATCAGGCCAAAAAGTTAGCCGAGGCTAAACAGAGTTTAGAGTCGTACAACAAGCGACACTCGGGATCCGGACCTGGGAAAGACACACTTCGTATTGATGAGCTTCTGGCCATTGGAGAGACTGACAAAGTAGAAGACAAAATGTCCTCGGGACAAGATGATAATAGTGAATCGGATGTGGAAGATCTAGAAGAAGTAAAAGGTTAGCTATTCTTTTATTGTAACTAACCAAAGTGCTAAAATTTTATTAAATTAAACCTAAAACAATGATTAATTATTTATAAATACTTTTCTTGTGAATCCACCATCTCCATGTTGAATTATTCTTTTTTAATTACTCACTCAATGTTAACAGTTCAAATAAAACGGACAATTTGACCCACAAAAACAAAACAAAAACGTAATTCCGTAGCTCTCTTGTATCTACAGCTGTAAACTCAATAAAACTGAAAATTTAAATGGCTATCTTAACATTTTAATAAATTGTGAAGTTATTTGTCTTTTGACAAGTAAATGTACATCCTTGTTAAAGTATCTTATTCACTTGAAATGTTTTTTTAAATTCCAGGTGAAGCAAAGTCCAATATCCCTAAAGGGGAGGAATACAGTTGATATTAGATTTACCAACTGATCGACCCAAGACCAAAAATAAGAAATTGGATTTAGAAATGATGCTAAAGCGTCGCATGAACCGGGTAAAAAAAGAATACCAAGTTTTCACTCATAAGGTTCACGTTCTCTGCTGGCTCGGGCACGGAAACTTTGTTAATAAAACTTTGAACGATCAAAGTATTATGGCCGCTGCACTTTCTCTTATTCCATCCGAACAGTGTTATCCAGATAATCGTATTGATATCAAATACGTGGAACAAATTACCAAGTGGTATAATAGTGCCATGAAATTTAAAGAAGATAAAGCTGAATACAAGTATAAACCTAATAAACGTCCCCTAAGTTTAGCTCTGCTGCAGCAAATCGATAAGAAAACAGCTACTACCAAGAAGAATCTCGCCCTTATATTTGTGTGCATGTTGAGAGCTCTAGGGATAAAGTGTAGAATTGTATTTTCATTTCGTGTAGTTCCTCTCAGGCCGCCAGATACCGAATTATGTTCACTTTCTACTAAAAAACTGGAACCTTCTGATAAAAACAAAGGGAAGGAAGGTGAAACTTCTAAACATTTCGAGGCTACGCCTTCTACGAGTAAAGATGACAAAACTAAAATTGTAAAGGGATCTAAAGCAGATAAAAGTAGTACTAAAACAACAGCCCAGTCAAAGAAGTCATCGGACACAAAAGGAAAATCTGATATTCAAAATATTCCACAGTTAGATGGTGCAGATGATAGAGACCAATCAACTAGATCCAAAACTTCTCGCTTACAAAATAAAAGTAAACTTCACACACTCAGTAAAAACAATGTCTCAAGCCCAGCTAAAGGCAATACCAAGTCTCCGACACCATCTAGTTCTAACTTATCCTACTGGGACCAACTTATGAAGAATACAGATAGTGAAATGCCCATAGCTGAGAAACGTGTCAGCCATAAGAATTTACAACTAAAAAGCCCTTTGCAAAATGGTTTCTAAATCAAAAGTTAAAACAGAAATTGCATCACCGACTTCATCTGTTTTTAATGAATCAACGGTGTCTGTTGGAAATCCTCCTTACATTAAAGATGTCTTTAATGAATCGACCGTTTCTGTCGGAAATCCTCCTTACGTTAAAGATGAAAACGGTTCAATTGCGTCAGTCAAAATGGAGGAAGATGTTTCTTTATCTAAAGCATTAAAAACCGTCTTACCTAATGCGACAAAGAGTCCAAAGGTTTCTAGTTCGATGAAGCCAACAACTTCAAAAAATTTATCCAAAAAATCTACATCCCAACAAAGTCATAAGCCAGCTGCACAGAAGATAACTGCGAACTCTGAAAAACCTACTCGCCAAAGGGTTAATAAATCTGAAGAAACATCGTCGAAGAATTCATTGAATGCGCATAGTAAGGACAATACTTTGAACTCAAAGCCAACTAGAACAAGAAAATGTAAATCTCCCTCTCCCAGTTCGGATGCAATTTCCGTTGCAAAAGAAACCAAGAGTAACTAACAGTCCTGCCCTAGGTTCAACTAAAATAGTTGCAGAAGTTACCGCTCGTCCAAATAGCAGAAGCTCACAGCGGCTGAAAGATTCTTCCAATAATGTTAAATTGTCGCCGAAACCTAAACCAGTTAAAAAGACGTCTACTGTTAATTGTGATTCTTCTTCTTTAAAGAAAACACTTTCACCATCTCAAGACAATGTTAATTCAACATCGAATAGAGGAAAATCAGCTCCCGCTGCAAAGAAAAAATCTATTGCTCCATCTAAAACATCTACTAAAGATCTAAATCCTTCTAAATCAGTCAGCCAAGCTAAAACCACCCAGAGGAGGGCTAAATCTGTCATTCCTCAAGAAGTTAGCAAGTATTTCAGTTCTCCAGACAGCTCAGATAATAAAATTGGTAAAAAACAGCAGAGTAAACCTTCTGGAAAAAGAGTTAGCCATAGAGATTTGTTAAATAAATCATTGCCAAGCACTAGTAGTTCTCCTGTAAAAAAAGTTGCTGACATTACAAAGGATCTTGTCACTTTAGTCAAGAATCGGGTAAGAGAAAGCAAGGAACAGGCAAAGTCTAAATTGGTCAAAGGTAAATATTTCATTTACTATGAAAATTATTACAATTGTCATTTTTTCAGAAACCTTACATTTCTCCTTAGCAAAATGTCATAAAATAGAATTGAAATACTGAAAGTTTAAAGTTTATTTGATTTCATTTTAATAATGATTGAAATGTTTCATTTATAATTTATAAGTTTTGGATACATGATATTCATTGGGTTTTTACTTTCATTTTATTTGATTTTTATGTCTTTGTATGTATTGTTACCTACTTATTGTATGAATTTTTTATTCTTCTATGTATCGATGATGATGTGAAATAAATTATTATTATTATAACATTTCCAGGTAAGATAAAAGTTCTATCTGATGATGACAGTGACTACGTAGAGGAAGCAACAGCTCCACGGGCTCGATCTCGTAAAGATTTCTCGCAACAGTGATGCAGACTTCAAGCCCAGTAAGAAGCGTCCCCCGGCCGTTCTGAAAGCTGTTCAAGATCGCCGAGTCCTTTCCACTGATGATGAGCAGTCGGTGGATGGAGCCAAGAGGAAGGGGGTGGACGTGTGGTGCGAAGTTTACGTGGAGGAAGAGGAACAGTGGATCGCAGTGGATGTGGTGAAGGCTCAGGTTCATTGTGGAAGAGAAATATATGTAAGTTCAGCATAAAATCCAATTGTTTTTGTGTTATACATTCTCAATTAACAAACCATTCATTTTATTTATTTGCGAAATCTAAATGAAGGCAAAACTTCTACGTATTTCCAAAATAGAAATCTCGGATTTATTGAGAGCCACAATGCTTAGAAAAAATTATCATGTAGGTATACTTCAAACTGTTTTCTACTTAAATACAAAGACCCATTTTTTTAAAAGTATCTGCATTCCATGAAAAGAAAAAAACAGAAAGCCCTGTTTTTTTCTTTAATTTTTCTGGATAACTAAAGGTGTCCCCAAAATAAAAACAATTAATAAATAAAGAGTAGGTACATTAAATTCTAGGGAATTTGCTAGTTTTTATTCTTTTACATTACATTAAATAACATAAAAAGTTAGAAACTTGTTTTGCATTCTTAGTCCCGTGTTAATAATAGTATTGTGCAAAATACAATTTTTTTCTAGCTTCAGTACTCCTCTATCTTAAATATTTACTATCTAGTCACGTGCCACCCACCCAGTGACGTACATAGTAGCATGGGACTCCGAGGGTTACGTGAAGGATGTGACCCGGCGCTACGTGCCGCACTGGAACACTACCACCAGGAAGCTGAGAGTGGACCCCTCCTGGTACGCCGAGGCCACCAGACCCTGGCTGGCTCCGCCCAGCTTGAGAGGAACTCAGGAGGATAAGCAGCTTGACAGGATGCAGTTGGATGCGCCTCTTCCGCTGTCCATTGTGGAGTAAGTACATATTTTAACTTTTAAATTAATTTGTTTTACTTTGTCAGGAGAGTTTTAAACTTTTCAGAAGTGAGTTTAAAAAATTTGTTTTATTTTTCATAAAAATGTGTTTTGTATTTTTATCACTTTTTTTTTCTTTTTCTATGATATAGTATTATGTTCGTACTCTTCAAAAAGTTAAAATGTAGTGACCTGTACAGAAACATATTTTTCCTTGCACAAACTCATCAAAATAAACAATTGTAAGTCAAGTTAATGATATTTATGATTATCTTAGAAATTTCATCAATTATTATTGTCACATTTCTTTTTGACCATTTCCGAATTCTTCTATGCTTTGTGAACCAGGTTGTGGACTATTGGTAGAGTCGGGTATTCCGGATTGGAATCCCTAGATTTAAATCCCACTCCACCGCAGCTTGTTTCCTGCTTTTTGGCAGTTATTTTCGACTATTTGAAATCAGCCTCAAAATAGTAATATTTCAGCATATCCCAAGAACTGATGTGATTTATTTAAATGAGAAAATGTTCAGAGTTAAAATAAATGTATCGTTGATCATTTAAGGTACAAGAATCACCCGCTGTACGCCCTAAAGCGTCACCTGTTGAAGTTCGAGGTGATCTACCCACCGGACGCGGTGACGCTTGGCTTCGTGAAGAAGGAGGCGGTGTACGCGCGCGAGTGCGTGCACGTGTGCCACTCGCGGGAGATGTGGGTCAAGGAGGCTAAGGTCGTGCGGGCGGGAGAAGAGCCTTACAAGATAGTCAAGGCCAGACCCAAATGGGACAGGGTTAGTCATGTTTTACTGATCAGTAGGTAGTAGGTTATTATTTCATCTGTAATACCTTGGGTTGATATTCTTGCCTTCATATAATAAATTATCAAGATATACTGCAGTTGATGTACCAATTCAGAACCCTGTGCATCGCGGATAAGGAAAGTATTACTCTTCAATTGCTCTTCGCCCAATCCTGTGACATAAGGGCAAAGCGTTTATGAAATATTTTGGAAATAAAATTCCAAATTTTATAATTAATTAGATACTTGTGGGCAAATTCCTTGCATATGAAGTATTGACTCACTTTTTTCTTGAATTTTCGAAATTAGATTATTCTAAAACAATTTGCCCAAACGTCTTACGGGGTTTATTATATCGTTACAACCGAACTGGTAGTAACTTGATTAGCTGTGCACTTTAACTATAACTCCAAATTAATATAGTGTAAATTTTAATCTGTTTACATTGCAAGAAAAAAAATACAATAATTTTCATACAAGAAACCCGAATGCAGTTAAAAGACTACAGTATATAAAATAATTAAATAAAAAATTTACTCCAACCTTACTTATTCTCATAAAAAAACATTGAAATTTTTGAATTCTAAGTTTAGCATCCTAATTTTTTTTTGACATTACCAAACCAGAACTGATAAAAGTAACTAATCAAATCTTGTAATTTACATCTTATTCCAGGCAACCAACACAGTGATTAAAGATATTCCTCTTGAGATATTTGGTCCCTGGCAAGTGGACGACTATGTTCCACCGCAGGCTGAGAATGGCCTTGTTCCGAGGAACCCTTACGGAAATGTAGAACTCTTCAAGAAGTGCATGCTTCCTAAAGGAACTGTCCATTTACAATGTATGTTCAAAGTGTTTCAAAGTATTTGTGAAGTATTTTATTTCAAAATTAAGTCAGTAGATGTCTCTTCTATATCTGTCTATGTAAATAAATGCTGTCATTTGTACTTTATTGAGAAAAAAAATTGCGTTATAAAATTTACACTTTTATTGTTATTTCAACGATATGAAAACTGTGTACGAATTTTCAGTGCCAAGCTTAAACAAAGTAGCCAGAAAGTTGGGAATAGATTGTGCTTCCGCAATGACTGGATTTGACTACCACGGTGGATGGTCGCACCCTGTATATGATGGCTTTGTTGTTTGTGAAGAATTTAAGGATCAAATTGTCGCTGCTTGGGAACAGGTATAGTCCTTTATTTCATTGTATTTACCAGAAATATTTTAATTATTAGTTGACTTCCTTAACCCAACTGCATATTAACCGCTAATCTTGGTGGCTACAAATATTTATGTCTATGTATGTTCAATACCGCGTATGTGCCATATTAAAATACATGTTTTGGTGATTTAAGTTGAGAGGCGCAAGACATTGATTGGTACATTCAAATTTTGAAATTGACCTATACGTATGTGTCTTGCAATCGGTCAAAGTCAATATTGTAAATAAATTTGCAGCGCAAATACATGTGCAGAAATTGCCTGCACCGTAGGAAAGTGATACTAGTCAAAAAAGTATATGTACGTAATTACATTTTTCCTGAAAAAACATAACTACATCTCAGGATGATGTTCTTAAATGCTTCTTTCAGAATTCTGAAAGCGATATAATATCCATAGAAATTAGTTTAGAAATCCAATATCCAAATCAAATATCCATAGAAATTAGGCCGAGAAAGACATGGCATGATCAAGTAAAACAAGTGCTTGAAAGTGGGCATGTAAGAAGTCGGAATAATCGACGACGTGCGTGCATGAGGAGATGTATGAATGTGGAGGAAGCAAGAGAAGTGTGCCAGGACAGAGTGGTGTGGCGTTCTATCCTCTCTGCCTACCCCTTCGGAGAAATGGCGTGATGGTTAGTTAGTTTAGTTAGCTATTGTTGATATGAATGTTGGCCTCATGATCAGCTCACTTATATTGTATTCTTTATATTATGTTCATGGCTGTTAATTTCCAATAAATAAATAAATGTAGATATAATTCGTGTTTGGGCCCTGAACATTTAATCAATAGCTCATACGCAGTATTGAAGTTACATAGACAATATACAAATCAGATTTTTTAAATAATGCATTTTGTTTCTTTTATTTTCACTCAAAATTTATTTGCATTAGGTACTGAAAATATTTCCCTACAAGTATTCCCCTAATTGTGGGGGTGTGGCAACTTTCTCTCTGTTGAAGGAAAATTTAATTTGATTTTCTTCTGGTCGTTTTTTTTAAAACAATATAAAAACAGCTCGGTACTGTGATGGCAAATGGTTATAGTTGCAGTTTTTGTAATTTTTCAAGTTCCTTTCTAAAAATGTTCCATGCTTTGATGTGGCAAAAGGATAAAGCGGAGACTCAAAGCAAACCATGCTTCTTTTGATATAAAATACTTGAATTATCTTTTATAATGTCATCTTTATTCTACCTAAACCATTTTGAAACATTCTTTTTACTCTCCTGTAAAAGTGTGTGACAGAAATAACCTTTTGCCATCACAGTACCAAGCTGTGAAGGCTTTTTATTTTTAAAAACTATTCACTATTGTACAAATGTACTAATCTTGGGACTGTATCAATACCTGTGCCTAGTGATAGCTGTTCAGGTAAACAATCTTAACTGCTAAGTTATAAAAATATTACAATTTTAGAAAAACAATTTTATTTTTTAATAGTTTTAATAGTAATGTTTGTTAATTTAATTAATAAACCATATTTCAGGAACAAGAAGAGGCAGAACTACGCGCCCGCGAGAAGATTGAAAAGAGAGTTTACGGAAACTGGAAGCGTATTATTCGTGGTTTATACATCCGGGAGAGGCTAAAACAAAAATACGATTTCCAAAATGAAGACCCGTTTGAACAGGCTGGTGGATCCAAGCCCAAAAAGAGATCTAAAGCTCCTCGATTCGTAGCCAAGAAGAGGAGATCATGTGAACGGTCATCAGATTCCGACTCAAGTTGAGAAAATGAAAAGATACTCTTTTAGTATCCATTTATAAAAAGGTTATGTATGAAGGTTGTATTGAATAGATTTAAGATAAAATCGCCCCTGTTTTTACTTTGCGAGTGGTGTTGATAAAAGGCATTTTATATAAAACGATGTACATGTAAACTTGTTTTGTTTCATGTAAAGAAATAAATACGGCACTAAATAGATATGCATGTAAGAGAGAAAATATTACTGCCTCTATTCCATGATCGTAGGTACTTATCATTAATGTTTAATACTTCCAACTGTGTTTTCTCCTGTATAGGAACGTCCCCTTATATAAGTATTATTTCTTTCTAAAATTGATGTGTATGTGTGTCTGATCTTATACTCAGATTGTCACAATTTGTTTGCACTTTTTGTTTAGTAGTTAATCGTTGATCATTACAATAAATTTAAATGTTTGTTTTGTTGCCTTATAATGATACATTGTTTAATTATTATTCTTATTATTCATGTATATGGAAGAGTTAATATTGATTTGTTATAAATTCATCACTGTGTGATTATATATTATAGTTATACTAACATTTTTTGCGACCAGCTTTTAGTTTACCCTTGTACCGTGTGAAAAGATGTTAATTATTATTATTTTTAAGAAATGTTTGAATTCTTATTATATTCTCAAATATTTCCATTTTGGGGCTGCTTTCAAATAGTCTGAAACGACTATTTATTTTAATAAATTTAGTGTGCCGATATTACTTCAACAATATCAAATGTAAAATAACATTAAGAAATATTTGATTTAAGTTTTTTAAAAATGATGTACTTTTGCCCTTCTATTTCCCAATATACCACAATACCTCATTTGTCGTCTAAAACGAGAAAATATTGTAAAATACGTTTATTCATGACAATCATTATATTAGCAATAACTTTTGAATTGTAGATTTATGTTTGCCAATGATGACTTGTCTGTTACTGTGTTACTGTGATAATTGTGTTAATCTGTATTATACCCTGTTGCACACTTTTATTATTGATTATGTGTTAATGTTCTAATAACTAACTAACCATCAGGCGAATTCTCCGAAGAGGTAGGCAGAGAGGATAGAATGCCTCGCCTCTGTCCTGGTACACTTTCTTTGCTTCCTCCACATTGCATGTACATTATTCCAAATTTTCTAAAGAATTTTTTTTATTTTTGTGTTTTTTCTGCACTTATTAATATCGTTGTTACATGTTTCATGCCTCCAATGTGTCAAATTATTATTTTTTAAATTAGTAGGGAAAATTGAAACATATTATACGACCTTGATCTAACGCCTTAAATTTTGCTTATATTTTTATTGCTTTTGCGTAAAAATTGTTTATCTCAGTAAGAAAGTAATTTTGCAAAAATGACACATTGAAGGTACTTGTATAATTTGTTTTTCCTGATTTCTTACAATATTAATTATAAAATTTGCATGTGAAGATTTTATTTAAAATAAAACAGCATTTATTTTTTATTTGAGTTTTATTTTATTTATTAAAATTTACATGTATAGTAATTGAAATATGTTTGAACTTATAGACTAAAATGTAAGCTGTCCTATAAGCGTTCAGTGTAGAGTATGTGTAGTACTAATAAACGGCTTGCAAGCGATAGTTAGCAACGTTACTGGGAAGTTGCTCCAACTACATTGTAGGAAGTCAATATTCCACTTGGGAAAACAGCGCAGCTTTGTAAAAATGTATATCACTGGCGTAGAAAAATAAATTATGAAAATGGTATTTCCTCAGGCGCAGTGGCCTGGTCGATCGAAGATTAGCTAATATTGTTAGAGATATAATATATAACTTGTGATACACTTGGAATAATAATTACACAGGCCTTGGGGAAGCATTTCCGCTGCCTCCTTATTCCGCTCGTCTGACAAAACAAACTTCCATCGCGAATCCAGTCAGTCCACAATCACATCTAATCTACGAGATTCAACTTTTCAAAGTTTATCATGTTCAAATGTCCAATACAAAGTAGAATGCGGGTAATGTATAAAGCACTTCTCCCATCTGATAAATTAACACTTGTATACTATAATATATAAATATAATAGATCTGTCTTAAAAGTTATTGTGCAAAAAAATATTTAATAAGCATCTTCCTATAATAAATTAATTATTTCCTCGACACAGTTACACATTATCAAACATGAAAAACTTCATAGTGAACTTTACTATTACGAGTCTATAAATTTTAATAGAATGTTTTCGTATACAATTATTGCTCTTGTAATATACAGGACAATCTACGATACAAGAAATAGCAGTTCCCTGATGAGTCTTTCAACTTACACCTAAGTTCATTCAGTCATCACATTGCGAAATATGTATATCTTAGTGCTAAGCTGATTGCATTCAAGCCATTGTTAGAGTTCCCGCTCCCATTCCGAAGCCAACACCCTTGGGTCCATAGTTTCTACCATAGCAGCCACGGCAGTAGATTCCTCCATCGGGTCCATCGCACAGGTTGGTAGAGTCCTATAAGAAAAAAATTGTTACAATAAACCTTAAACTTTTTACAAGCTTTAAAATGACACCAAATAATTTGTCGGCGTCGATTAAATAAAAGCAATGAAATCCACGGCTATTTTTGTGCTACTGTGCATCATAATCTCCGTAAGTCGAGCAGAATTTTCCTCTGAAGATTGTTGGTCTCTGGGATTTAACAAAGCCAACTTATTATGCTCATCTTGCGACCAACTAAAAGATTTCGGTCTGGAAACATTAAAAGATCACTGCAAAGAATGCTGCCACCACGATGAGAATCCGAATGCAGAAAAGAGGTATGCTAGTGCAGTATTAGAAGTGTGCACTTGTAAATTTTCCGCCTATCCACAAATCCAGGCGTTTGTCAAGAGTACGAGACCCGCCAAGTTTTCTAACCTCCAAATAAAATATGTAAGAGGATTGGACCCGATTATCAAGCTACAAGATAAGGATGGAAATGTTGTCGAAGTTGTTGCAATTGAGAAATGGAATACGGATACAGTAGAAGAATTTTTAAATACTCATTTAATCATGGACGAAGAAGAGGATTATTTAAAAACTAATAGAATATAGAGATATATTCAATGTGTATTAAATAATTATTTAAAAGCACAAGCAAATACATTCTTTTTTACGTTATTATCTGATTGAGTTTTATTTTATAAATCTTTAGATATTTGTTACTATCATAATAATTTATTTTTTTTTAAAACAATAATTTGATCTCTTATGATATACTCAAATATTTCAATTTCGAGTTGCTTTCAAAAAGTCTGTTATAACTGTGCCAGAAAGCAGGAAACAAGTTGTGCTGGAGTGGGATTCGAACATAGAGATTCTAATCCGGAGTCTCCAAATCTTCCACTAGACCACAACCCGGTTCATTTGTAAAGAACTAGTGTTTAATAACCATTTTAACTCAACTACTAAAATAAGTTTTAAGAGAAAGGGTTTTTAAAACATTCAAATATATCCATACATTTCTGATCAAAAGATGTTAAATTAAGCCTTCTCTGTTTCAAATTAGGTTTAAGAGATCTTCACTCAATTATAAAACAAAATACATTTGGTCTTGGTATTACTATCTCACATATAGTAGTGTGTTCTGTTAAAAAGTTGCTAAATATATTGAGGGCAGTTATTTTCTACGTCATGTTAAACCTAGATAGATTTCACAGACAGTATAAAAAACTATGGCTTGTGTATACCCTGTAATCAACATTTGATTTGAGCATTTGAAAGCATTTGAATAAAGTAGTGTTCTAAAGATTTGAAATGGCCAAAGACAAAATACAACAAATATTTACCAGTGATTTGTGGCAATCTGTGCAATTGAAGCATCGTTTATGCCAAATTTTGGTTCTTGGAGATCATCTGTTCCGCAGCATACACGGGATATCCGCACCGAGGGCAGCCAGTTCCAGCTACAGCTTTAGCTCCGGTGAATGGAGCTCCATCAGAACTGGAAATTAAATTTACAAATGTTATTAGATTGTTTAACTAACATTAAGATAAAATACATCAATACCAAATAAACTACACTCTTGGATTTAAATAATATTTATTGCTCTAAGTATTTAATTGCCAGACATAATGTAAATGTTGTCAAGTAATGTTTAGGAGTTAGCAGTACCTATACATTTTACCAAATAGCAGATTGTGGAAAATTTTTGGTCAATCGAATTTTCGTGTACCTATATGATTATCTAGGCTTTAAAAAATTAAAATTTAACGTAAAAATTAGCAGTAATTTACAATTTTCTGATATAATCATCACCCTATACCATATCTCCTCCCTATGAGAAGCATATGGATTCCACAAACTTCCTCTCAAGCTAAGCGATCTGCCGCTAGTTCACATGCGTCTTTTCAAGTCGGGTCCACGTCTCGTAATTCGGGGACGTCCGGGGCGTTGTAAACCTGATAATTTAACTTATTTTCTTATTTAAGTCAGTTATAATTTTTTATCTAGCATTATATGCCCAGGTATATAAAGAATGTGTACCTTAATCAATCCAAAATTGTGTAAATGAATATGTTACATAAAATTTCTGAAATATAAATTCAAACTTACAAGCAGTGGGTTGGTTCTGAGTCAGCGCAAACAAGAGTGGGAGCATGGCCAAATCCAAAACCTTTGGGTCCAAAGAGCTTTCCGTAACAAGCCCTGCAGTGGATCTCCTTGTCAGGGCCATCGCAAGCCAGCATGGAGTCCAGAGGGCGGTGGCACTCGGCGCAGTTGAAGCACTTCTTATGCCACATCTGAAATAATACTTTCATATTTAAGGAAAATTCTTTGCAACTGCAAACTAAGATAGGTACCAGATAAGGCTGTCATTCATTTTTGACTGACTTATTGATTATCATCTTAGGGTAAAGTATCACTTTGTGGTTTCATACATTGCCACCTGCTTGTAAAATGAACAAGCGTATTCTACAACATAATTCGAGTAAGTAGGTACCTTATGCAAAAGTACCTACTGACCTCACATGAAATAGGTATTTTATTTATATTTGAAAATAGTGTTCCATTTTATATTTTGTTTTTTCTCAAGTCATTTTTTGCTATAATTTTTCACCTGTTCACCCGTTCCGTAGCTTTGTGATTTTGATTTACCGTTTTATAGACAGATTTTGTAAAATTACTTTATAATGCTGTTGGAAATAGAATACCCTTTTTTATTTACAACCGGAATCTAACTAGAAAAAGGATTGAGGGCATTGGAGTAGAATTTATTTATGGGCAGGTAAGAAGTCTGAATTTGGCTTTAATGTTGTGGGTTTATTTAGTAAAGAAATTCTATCCAATATTACAAAACGGTGTACCTATTTCTTTGAATTGACCTACAGATATTTCTTGTTTTGGGATTAAACCGAACTCAATTAATTTATTTTTGTCCTCTTTTCCCTTCATTGCCCTCTATGGAAAAGGATTAATTCCTATTATTTGTGTTGTTTATTTCCAAACCCTTATAAAGTCTTCAAAAGGGTATTGTAAAAAGAAGTAATATTGACTCTTGTTTGGTGTCTGAGAAAAGAACTCTAACAATTTTTTTACAATTGTTTCACAGACTTTGAGAAATACACAACACATAATATAGCACTTGTTTTCAAAAGGATGTAAGTAGTGAACTTACCGTTCCCTTAGCGAGCTGCTGCTCAGCAGCGAACACCATTCCACCGCAGCGCGGGCAACCTTGTCCCTTGGGAGCCTTGATTGAAGTAGTATCGGGGTTGTAGAATGGTCGGCTCTTGGAAATTTCTTCCTCGCTGTAAATAAGGAATAACCACCACGATAAGTTTAAATTTTACAATAATTTGATTCAGAGTTTACTGTATTCTTTATTTACTCAGGTACACTATATCTTTTCTTTGAAAAAGGAAAGTTATGTAATGAAATACATTACTCATAAAAAGTATTATTATTATGGTTATGGATAATTTATATAGCGCCGTTTCCGTATAAATATTCCTCAAGGGCGCTAATTATTATATATAATAAGTATTAATCATAGTACCTAATACCATGTGGAAAAAACCTACTTTACATTATTGTAAAAATAAGTTTTTTCAGTTGATGAGATACTTTGATAGTGAAAATAATTTTTGTCAAGATAATCAAATAATTAGGTACGTAATTATTGTCAATTATGCGCATATTATTACTTATCTGCACCTAATGGTGCATAGGTCACTGCATCGGTACACCAAGTACCTACAGCGAATGCGCAATGCGTTAAAAATGCATGCATTAAACAATCAGTAATATTGAACTTACGTCAAGCCATCCGTCTGCAGGAAACCAGATCCACAAGCGAAGCCATACCCATGGGGTCCCCACTTCTTGCCGTAGCAGGTCTTGCAGTAGACCTCTCCGTTGGGCCCGTCACAGGCGATGATGGAGTCCAGGGTCTTGGTGCAGTCGCGGCACTTGAAGCACTTGCGATGCCACTCGTGGCCCTTGGCTAGGACCATCTCCGCGGCGAACACCACTCCGCCGCACCGCGGGCAGCCCTGCCCAGCGGCAGCCATGATCGAGGTGGTGTCGATCAGCGTGGTCTTGGGTGCTTGATCACTGATGAAATTAAGGTAAGTTATTATCAGTGATTTGGTTGGCATTTATTTTATAGAACACCATGTTACACTTTTTTTTAAATCTATCTAGATTTCGTGTTATATATGTGGTTATATAATATGTAGATTGGACCCCACAGTTAGAAAAACCGACGACACTCAAAATGCATACATATAAATAGTATACAACCATAATATTTTATTTAGTTTGATTTTAAGGAAAAATTGGTATTCTTCTTATGATCTGGATTTTAAGACCAAATTAAACAATAATTCAGATAAAACGCTTTGCTTTTGGGTATGTTTGTAGACACAAAATTTAAATTATGAAAATCGAAACATCAAACGACAAAATATATATATAAATATTTATTTTTTAGTCACAAGCTGGGAATAAAACTGGATCTGTATGATTTTTCGAAAAATGCAATGTATTGTTTGTCGATGGTATGATTTAAAACCTTATACACCGTGTCCCACGATGAGACCGCGAAACTCCGGAGGGTGATTGTTCATGGTATTCTGAGAAAAAAATCCTTATAAAGTTTTTGATCCGGGCATTTTTAATAATTAATTTTAAAAAAGTATTAATAAAAAGCGACTATGTAATACTGGCTTCTGTTTGAAATGCTAGCGGTGGCGGGGTGGCGGTGGGCGGGGAGGAGTGGGGGTCCGCTCTGGTCACCGAACGCCTTGCCTTGTGCGGACATTCAAAATTCGAATTTCATATCTGAAATCGGTGCAGGTCACGTGGTGAGCCAGTTCAAAAATGGACGGTATTACACGCGTGAATTTTTATTCATATTTTAATCATTTTTTTAAGAAATTAGAATTGAGTTTTTTGAAAAACTTTATTAAGATTTTTTTCTCAGAATATCATGAATAATCACCCTCTGGAGTTTCGCGGTCTCATCGTGGGAAACGGTGTATACAGTTTTAATGATTCTTTTTTTAAAAACTTTCTTTATCGTCAAGCGCACTTTACATGGGTCAGAAAACTGAATATTCCGTTCAGACTGCAAACTGTCCCGTGTAGGTAATACAAAAACTGGATGGAATATATAACGAACGGTGCGATTTTTGACAGTAGTTAATGTATTTTTTTTGTAAAAGTAGATTTTAATATAGTATTCAATGCCTTTAACAACGCAAAGAACAAATATCTAATAATATATTTACATTGTTAGCATATATTTGCATTTCTTTTGTTAAAAAATAAGATAGTAAATTACGATCGCGCTTAAAAAATACACATATTCAGCGTGCCTTTTGACAGACTAAACAGTTTTCTGAACAAAAAAACTGGAAAAGAAACTGTTCAGTTTTTTTTACCCAAGTAAACTGCGCTTTACAGTTATCTTTCAACAAGTACAATTTCGTGTTTCTTTTCTTTTTAAATACAAATAATATATCTAGTGGGTTCTACAATAACAATAAAACATACATGCTGTTGGAATATAGACCCTTGGGCTTTTAATTGTAGGTACCAACTATTTAATTAATTTGAAAACAATTAAACAAATAATCTATGAAATTAATAATGATCAAATGTTGTTAGGTAGGTATTCACGATAGATAAGTCAGGAAGACTAATGCCACTTTATTGGACATAATAATTTGTTATTTTACATGAATGTTATTAGAGAGGTAATATTTTATGATTAATATGTACCTACATTTAATAGGATTCAAATGGTATTTAATCAACCAAGCACTATAACATGAATCATGCTTTTGTTTCATTGCATGTTAAACAGAATGTCGTCAAAACTAATGATGATGCCATAACAGACGGGTTTACAAACAAATACAAATAGAAAGGACTAGGTTTGGGTCAGATTGTACCTCTGCCATTCAGAGTCCAATATATCGCACATGAGGCCAAGGGAAGACATCCCAGAGTGGCCAATGCCACGAGGTCCGAATCGCTGAGCGTAGCACCCTGTATGGTTAAGCAGAGAAGCGTGAATGCTAAGAGAATATAAGTTAAAAGCAGCGGCAATCGTGCATAAAGACCAAGAACCTGGAGTATCACGGGGACAGAACAAACTGTGTCAAACCAAAAGCATTCCAAAACAAAACTGGGGCGATTACGAGTTGAACAGATGAATGACACACTGGCTGCATCATATCTATTAAAACTCTTCGTACAAATCAAATAGTAAACGGAAGGAACATTTCAAACTGTTCGAATGTTATTTTACTCAGTAAATACTTTAAACTATTCATTATATTCACATTTTGTACAATGATTTTTTTGTTGTTGCTTTGCATTAATCAATAAGTTTACTTTCCCGAGATATGATGCAACTAGAGGGGACTAAAATAAACTGAACTGTGAATTGATTGGTGAAGGTTTACCTTTGCAATAGATGTTTTTGTCTGGTCCCTCGCAACAGTTCACGGAATCCAGTCCCTTGGCACAGTCGCCACACTTGAAACACTCTCTATGCCATCCCTTTAACAATAGTAAATAATGCAGTTCTAGCTAAGTTCGTCACAAACAACTTGCAAATGCACAAAATGAAAAATACTCTCTTATTCTATATGATCATGGCATGATGGATTAACTGATGTGTAATTCTACACACAGAGGTAGTTTAAGTCGTGCATGGACCAACTGGATGGATTCTAAAAGTAAGTGAAAATGGAAAGATGCGGGTTTTTGTGAGCACAATTATGTGGGAATCTGTTCGTGCTACAATCCATCTTATTATGATAACATATATAGGTCCCACAAACACATAAATCTGAATCAGATCAGGTTGTGTACCTCGGCAATAAATGTCCATGTCTGGTCCATCACAGTGCATTGTAGAGTCTAAAGTTCTGTTGCAATTGAGGCATTTGAAACAGCGTCTGTGATACCCCTGTTATTTAAGGAAATAATAAAAATATTCTGAAATTGTTTAGAAATTATTTTGTGAAGACCTCGATGGAAAATAATTTTAATTAAAAACAATATCTTACACAGGTAATGTAACTTGACTCACTAATCCTGTTACTTATAGTATCAAGACCAAGTGTAGCATCGTTATTGATGCTACAATTGGTCTTAGGCTTTGCTACCATTTATTGATGCATTAAAAATGTTTAGATGTGAGATTTGTTACTACTTTTTGTGAAATTAAAAACGTCAAAAAATATTTCAGGATTGTAAATGGTCAATATTTAGAAATTCAGAACATTTTTTATTGTAAATATTGCATGTTTTTTCAGTTTTGAAATAAAACTGTAACATACATACTTGATGGTGGTTTGGCTTTAATTAAACACATGTTTAGAATAAAAGAGGTAATGTGAAAATATACTTACACGGCCCCTGGCGAGCATCTGCTCTGCGGCGTACACGAATCCTCCGCAGCGGGGGCAGCCCTGCCCCTCGGGGGCCTTGGCGATGACTCGAGGCTCCATGCAGGCTCCATTCATGCGCCTGTAATGATCACCGAGTTAGATCCCGCCCAGTCCGGTGGGTTTACCACTACTAATACTAAACTTTACTAAGCGCCTGTTACAGCTCTAAGACGTTAATGTGTTGCGACCACCCAAACTCAACCAACTTCCCACAGCCTCAAGTTTTGTTAACAAAGCGACTTGTGAATTCATTAAAGACTATATACCAAGGTCTAAACATTCGGCTGCGTTGCGGCGAATCGAACGTTTCAAAGGGGTGCGTTTATTGTGTTACGATTTGTCAGAACTGAAATGAGAGAAATGATTAATGTGATGCTGGAACGATGGGACAAGTCGCCCCGCCGCTACTCCCTCACTAGACGTCCCGAGGACACTTTCCTTATCCCATCCATGTGACACGGGTTAGTGCGGTCGGATCTCTGGGGTTAGGAAGCGTTAAGTAATGCATGCAGTTAGCGGGCTACGGTTAGACACAGCGGTGACAAGTGAGAAGCCAGAAGCCGGAAGCCGGAAGCCATGCTAGCCACTGTAAGAAGAGCGCTCACCATATATCCTGGGGCTGCTTCCCTCTGCAGCTGGGGGGGGAGGGGGGAGGGGTGCAGAAGAAGACGCGAACCGAG
The DNA here is from genome assembly GCA_022494985.1 of Micrasema minimum. Taxonomy (NCBI): domain Eukaryota; kingdom Metazoa; phylum Arthropoda; class Insecta; order Trichoptera; family Brachycentridae; genus Micrasema; species Micrasema minimum. The sequence goes on along the minus strand of JAGVSP010002268.1, from coordinate 3,618 downwards.
GCCGCTGAACCGTCTGGTATCAGACCGCTCTCGAGTTCGCGGTCCTCTGTTTTCTACAACTATAACACTCTAATATTTTTGTATGTTTTTTTATTTATAAAAAAATTATGACATAACTGTATTGACAAACTGGGAAAAATTTAAATTGAATAATAATTTGATTGGATAATAATTGAAATGTAAATAATTGAAAGGACGGGTACCAACACCAACGATTATAAAAGTATTAAAGAACGTGTTAACTCTAGGTATAAAGTAAGAGCGCAAGATGTCCTGCGCGGGTTCGGGGGGGGGGGTCCCGGTGGGCCGGGGGCCGGGGGCGGGGGCGAGGGGACGGGGGCGAGGGCGCTGGGGCCTGGACAGCCACGGCGCCTGCTGGCCTCTTGCTCCTCCGCTCACTTACTGCCTGTTTCCAACAAACGAACTAGGTCATGCCGCGTCAATACTGCTCCCTCCACTCTTTCAACGGCTTCTAGTATTTACAATTCCCGCTTTACAGGGTTAATGCTATTCAAACAGGTTAATGCTAGGGTAGTAACGAATGACTCTATGCTTAACAATAATGATTCGTAATCCGATGCGAGTATGGATCCAAGCTGCTAGTAATTGCAAAACAGATATAAATGTAAAGAAATCGACGGCGATAAGGAAAGTATGTCTCGGGCTCGTGGAGAGTACCATATATGCGGTGAGGAGGGCACACGGTCACGCTGTACTTACGTTCCTTCCTGGAACTGGGATCCGGCATCCATGGACAGGCAGCCAGCTCCACCACCGAAGCCGTACCCCTTGGGGCCGTACTTGCGCGCGTGACAGTTCTTGCAGAACAGCTCTCCCTCGTGCTCGGTGCAGTTGGTGGAGTCGAGCAACTTGCTGCACATTCCTGCAATGTTAACGTTAACCTCCCATTACAACACCTGTCCTATTACAACGTTTATTTTATTTTAGTAAACAGGAAATAAAACCACAATGCTAAATTACGAACAATATTCTACAATAAGTACCTAACAATTGAATTTCCTTGTACGCTTAATAATATTACCCGAAGGGGTTTTCTAAAACTGAGGCCTGTGTGTCCGGATAAAAGAACGGAAGGAAAATTTTAAACAATTTTTCCTCTCAGGAACTTTTTGTTTAAAAATCATAATTCAAATGTTTTCATGAGCATATCTATTATTTCTTTACTTCTTATCGAAGGTATTGCTGCTTCAATAGTTTATTGTAATGAGCAAAAATTATTACAATGTTAAATAGTAGTATATAGAGGTAAATAATGTGTAGAATGCTATCAAAAGGAAAAATCGTTTTTGTTTCCTTGTTCCTTATCCTCCATTTTGCATGGAGCCGAATATTTTCTTTAGTTTTCGATGTCCATACTAAATTAAGGATTAGTATGGTAGCTTTTTCCTTCTAAAATGCCTGCTTCACTCTAAATTACTAAACTAGGTAGGTACCTTTAACATTTGCCGATCTCATAGACTAATAGACTATTGAAATTCCACTTTCCTATCTATTATTGGATTAATACAATTAGTATTTTACAACTTTTGCAGTCAACTAGTTTAAATAACGATAAGTTTGTTTTCCAACTCTCTTGGTGTAACTTACCGCACTTGAAGCACATTTTGTGGAACTTGAGTCCTCCAGCGACTCTCTCCTCAGCGGCGTACACTGACTTGCTGCACTTCTGGCACTTGGGGTTCTCAATTGGCTTGAAAGGCATTTTGTTTTAGTTTATTGGCCTGGAAAACAAAGAAACAACCGATTAGTAGGTGATCATTTTTAAAAGTCAACAAATTGAAAATTTGAAACTATCGAAAATAAAAATTAGCAACCTAAAACTATCCTTAAAAAATGTCTAGTGGTGTAAGCGACAGTTGAAAACGAAAAAATGAAGCCCGAATTAAAAAAAATATTCGCCAATTAATTGTCATCTTAATTAGTTTTTTTTCTTCTAAAATAGTAACCTTGATTTAGCAGTTCCGATTGGAAATTAGGTCGCATTACATACACATTATGTAAGTAGATACCTAATTGAATTAAATGTTAAATCACTCTAATTTGTTTTATTGTTTACCCCGACTGTATTACGAAACAGTTGTAAAATACCGACGACGAAAGAAGTGCGAAAGTTCCGCTATTGCCAAAACAATTTCAGCGTTTCAATCAACAAAGCGAAAGTCCAGCTTGGCGTTAATTCCGAGAGGCGAAGTCTATTTCGGAAAACATTCAGGTACTCGTAAGTTACCTGCCGCGGCGAAATGTGCCCAAGAAATAATATAGGTATTTACGGTTGGTATTATTGTCCAGCGGAGCGTATATCGTTCCCGAGGGTCTTAGGGGAATGAAACGGTATCGAGGAATATTATCCAACGTGGTATTTATAAGTAGGGCGAACTATTTACGTGCGAGCCAAATTTGGAGACGTTGCTTCAGGTCTCCCCTTCCCCGCCCACCCTCCGCCACTAGGAGGGGGATTGGGTTTCATACGGAAAAATATTATCAGATTTTTTCCCATAATTCATTCATCAAATACCAAAAATTCTCATCGCACTATATACATCTTCCTAAAAATATTTGCATGATTAATTTTGCATACGAGTGAATACTAACATCAACGGGATTTTTTTTTAATTATCTCAATTATTTTCATGTTAACTAGTTTAATTTATGTTTATGTTGTGATGTAATAGGCATTTGACCCGCCCTCGCGGTGTTACAAAAATTACCGCTTATTCTCCGATATAAATCTTTTTAAACAGTCTCTTTGACCTGGGCTTGTTTCCAAGTTCTTGGCGAGACGCCACGTGTTTTGAGGCAGAAAGAATAAAAATGACGTTTGACTCCATTTTGGCGTTCAACTCATCCCGTTTCTTCCACCACGTGCGAACTGTCAATTAATACCGAAATTAACCAATTTTAATTGTGTTTCAGAAAACTCGGAGCAACAAATTTTTCCGCGATTTAATAACTTTTTTTTACGAACAACTCATTATTTTGATTTATCCGAGACACTTGTGGCTACCGATTATCACCTTCACAAGTTGACGATTCACCTTAAATCACTCGCAATATAGTCACAACACAATGTAAAGCTCCAGTTCACAAAGCACAAGTGATCACTTTCAGCAGAGTCGGTTCCCGCCCAGTAAGTACCTGGTCGGTCGTTGAAGGTAGCTGTGCCGGACGATGTGCCTGGGAGTAAGTTGGGTTGGCTGTCGCTGGTAGTTCGACCGTCACTGACTACTTTGGTTCGAATGGCGGTTTTAGAGGCGAGCTGCTGATAGTCTATGGGCGGCTGTGCACACGGCCCTGGCCCCCCTCTACCCGCCGCCGCACCGCCCCGCCCACGAGCTGCAAGCGCCGCGCCGTGTTGTACCGGTGGCGGTGGTGCCGCCTGCATCCACCAGCTCTTCCACAACTGGAATCTAAAGGTATGCTATTCATTCCAAATTACCCTCCTCATTCAAAGGTTAATTACAACTTATTCTATAAAAAAACACGCACTACGTATATTACCTAAAATACCGCACCTAATAGGTGTATCAATTTCCTCATTTACCATTTTTCTAGGTAAATTAATAATTCGTTTTGGTTAAGTTGTTTTGCCTTTTTATC